>JAKTWH010000015.1:0-233870 GCA_030560905.1 Saturnispora diversa
AACAAGTTCCCCCGAGGATTTGATATATTCCTCAACTGTATCTAATTTGTTATATTCAGCATATAGTAATCTAGCCTTACAAATGATAACTGTCATTAAAGCAACAGGATGTTCACCGGGGGAATAATGTCTGATAATTTGATTTGGGAAGTTATTAATAAACAATTTTGTTCTTTTCAAGTTCGTCCGGGAAATGGACAGGACTTTTGTAGAAATCCACATAATGTTACTGGGTTTTGTGATCGGAAATCATGTCCATTAGCAAATTCACAATATGCAACAGTTAGATCACAAGATGGTAAATTATATCTGTATATGAAAACAGCAGAAAGAGCACATACACCAAAGAATCTTTGGCAAAGGATTAGATTATCAAAGGATTTTAAAAAGGCATTAGAACAAATTGAAAAGCAATTAATGTACTGGGATGATTTTAATATTATGAAATGTAAACAGAGGTTTACTAGATTGAAACAAGTTGCTATTAATGAAAGAAGAATGGCATTAAGAGAAGATCAAAGTGAAAGACAATATGTTGGTGTTAAACATAAAGTTAAAAAGAGAGAACAAAAGAGAGAACGTAAGGCACTTGCAGCTGCTAGAATTGAAAAGGCTATTGAAAAGGAACTTCTTGATAGATTAAAATCAGGTGCTTATGGTGATAAACCATTGAATGTTGATGAAAAGGTGTGGAAGAAGGTTCTTGGAAAAATGGAACAAGTTGATGAGGATGAAAATGAATTTGAATCTGATGAGGATGTTGAATTAGATTCAGAGGATGAAGATGATGATAATTTAGAAGTGGAATATGTGGAGGGGCCTGAAGATGAAGAAGAAGATCTTGTGGATATGGAAGATTTAGAAAAGTGGCTCGGTAAGGATAGTGATAGTGAAGAAGATAGTGATAAAGATAGTGATGATGAAGAAGAGGAACAACAACCTAAAAAGAAGAAGGTTAAAACTAAACGTAGTCGTGCACATGTTGAAGTGGAATACGAAGAAGAACCACTCACTAATATTGCAAATTCATAAATTTCTCTTTTTTAGATAATCTTTAGCACTCATTGAATCCTTATCACCAGTATATCTGGTGACCTTGTAATTGAAATCTTCGAGTTTACCTCTAGTGCCAGCCTTTCTGATAAGGTAATCAAACGTCTCCTCTTTATTCCACCCCTGTTCAGTCATAACGGAAGGCAGAAACGTTGATGAAAGTCCCCTATCAAGTAATTCTAATTGAATTCCATGAACACCAATTTCCCAATTGAATGGGTCCTTTGTGATGTCTTCAAAGTTTCTAAGAAGGGTAACATGACATTCCAAATTCTTGAACTCCTTTTCCCTTATTGGGGGGAAACGAGAGTCCTCTAAAGCGGCAATAAGAGCATATTTAGGAATACCCCTGATAAGCCTTTGGGGGGCAAAAGTGCCAATACAACCCCTTAATTCCCCCTTTTTGTCCCATGTAACAAATAGGGGGGCACTGGAGTGGTCTGTAAACGTCATAGAATTGGACCCCCCATGGAAGTGGGTGTAAAGGGTATCCAAAGCAAATTCAGCAGCCATTTTAACAATGAGAAAACGCCATTGAATGAAAGCTTCACCATTTGGAAATCGGGCCTTTTCCACAACATGTCTGATTACGAGCCATTTGACGAGGCGGATTTGAATGATGAGGACTTCGACTTGATGCAAGACCTCTTTCCAGAACTCAAGCACCGTGTCGGGCCTGTTGACATCCCCGACATCGACCTCAAGGCCATCCTCTATGACTTTTACTTTGATTTAGAGGCCGCGGTGGAGGAAGTTGCACAACGTATGTAAACTCTTTTTTCTTCAATATGTCAAAGTTACAGCAGTTAGCACAGAGGAAGAGTGGTAAAGCTGGTGGGATTTCTAGATTATTAGGTTCTCAACGATCTAAACCAACTTTTAGGCAAACAAGCCCTGAAATAGAGTCAATAACCCCCATTCCAAGTATTGAACAAGACCAAATTCCAATTAACAATGATTTATCACCATCACCACCACAATTTACATGGTCTTTAGATCTTCCAATAACCAATCGAATACTAAATAATGTCCCTGATCATCAAATACCCCAAACATGGTTTCAAACTGGCTTTGACCTCAAAAAACGAAAACAAGAACAACCATTTTTTACTAACAATCCAATCACAGTTTCCAAACCAAAGAAGAAAAAGTCATCTTCTAAACAACAGCAACAAGTGACAGAAGAGGAGCAAGTTGATTCTAAAATGGCAAAATTGACCTTGGTTCCAAAAAAACCAAAGACTCCAGTTATTAAATCCATTAATGAGGACATTTTAAAATCTAAATCTGATACACCAACTCTTTCCTTTATCACCATTGGTCATGTGGATTCTGGTAAATCCACCACTTTAGGTAGATTTCTCTATGATGTTAATGTCATTTCTTCAAGACAATTAAATACATTGGCTAAACAAGCAAAGGATGCTGGTAAGGGATCTTTCTCCTTAGCATGGATTATGGATCAAACACCAGAGGAGAGATCAAGAGGTGTCACTGTTGATACTGTTCAATGTGGGTTGGAAATCGATGGTCGTAAATTGGTTCTTGTTGATTCTCCTGGTCATCAAGATTACCTTCCAAGTGTTGTTAATGGTGTCATTGGTGCAGATGTTGCTGTTGTTATTGTCGATTCATCTAATGATTTGATTTTTAACCTGAGCTCCAATAATGCTGACTCCATTATTCATACAAGAGAACAACTTCGGATTGCCAAATCTCTTGGTATTACAAAGCTATTAGTCTTGGTTAATAAATTAGATACTCCATCTTATGAGGATTCTCAATTGAAATTTGAAACAATTGTCAATGCAATTAAGGATACATTATTAGATTCACCACCTCATGGATTTGGATTCGATAGGGACTTTTTGGAATTTGTCCCGATTTCAGGTATCAATGGTGATAATATTGTTAAAAAATCAGAAAATATGCAATGGTATCAGGGTAAAACAATGTTGAATGTGTTAGAATCATGGTGGGATATTAAAAAATTGCAAGTTGACATCAATGTTAAAGACCCATTTATTTTCAATATCACCGATGTAATCAATTCCAATATGGATAATACAGCAGTTTCAAAGGTTAAAGATAATGAAGTGGTTGCATTTGGTCGTGTTCATTCAGGTTATATTCAACAGGGAGATATCCTCATTGATTCTTGGGGGGGAGAAAGAGGTCAAGTTGATGGGATTTGGTCTCAACAATCTTTAATTGGGGATGATTCAACAAAGGTTGACGAAAGATTGAGCGAAAAGGTGGCTTCTAAGGGTGATTTCATTGAATTGAAATTGAAAAAGGTTGGTACCCCCCAAAATATCACTATTGGGGATGTACTTACTAAAGATCAACCTGGAATCATTGCACAAACTGTTAATGACTTTATCATTGATATCACCACCTTTGACTTGGATAGACCATTACTTGTGGGGTCCCCAATTGTTGTTTTCCGTGGTGGACGTGCTTATGATGGTAAAATTCAATCAATTGAATTTGTTGTTACCAAATCTCCAACAAGTGGTAAATTAATCAAAAAGAAGAATAGAAATCATTTGGGATCTAATCAAAGAGCTCAAATCCATGTTTACATTGGCTCAGGGATGGGGGTTGTTTTAATTAATGATGAATTAACAGTGATGGATAAATTGAATAGAATAGTGTTGAGAAAAGACGCACAGTCTGTTGCTGGAGGGGTTATTAAAAATATAAAGCTATAGTAGCCAATCTATAAAGAGTAAAAATAAAGAAACAAATATAATACACCAAAATATAATACCATTTGTAGTTCTATTCTTATTAGTAGCTTTCAATAAATCTGTATTCCCCATTTTCACATTAGATGATATTTCCATTTGTTGAGAATCCAAATCTTTAATAACATCATTTTGAACCGTTAATTGTAAATTGATATCTCTAACCATAGATGATATATCCATCATAGAAGTTTCAATATTTGAAACTTGATTTAACGTGGTGGCTTTAATAGATTCTAAAAGTGATTCATGTTCTTCTTGTAATTGTTGTTGCTGCTGTTGTGTCAATTCCAAATGTTTATAATCATCAGTAGGAATCACTTCGTTGAATATAGTTACCCCACTTGTATCCAATTTAGATTTATTCAATTCTCTCAATCTCAATTGTCGTTTATCATAAACAATAGTCCAATTATCTAAAACCTTTTTCAGTTTCAATTGAAGCGCCTTTATAATATTCTCAAACATGGTTCTTTGAGTGTCCTCTAATACATCTTGATGTTGACCATATTCACCAAATGTCATCAAATTCTTTAAAAGGTGTCCATCTGGTCCCCTTTCTAATTTTCGTGTCAACTTTTGTAAATGTTGGATTTGTGTATTGATCTGAGACAATTGCACCTTCATTTCAATCTCTATTTGTTTCTTCTTTTGTTCATTGAAGGTCTTTGAATTAGTTAAAAGGTATTCCCTTTGAATTTCATCTAAATAAGTAGAAAGTGTAATAATTGATGTTAAAATCGTCTTTGACGCCTTGAGTAAATTTGCATCCACAATAGAATGATTGGTAGATTCTGGCAATGCAAGCCTTGATGGACACAGTGATACACAAGTATGAAAAAAATCAGTATTGTTCATCTTATTTATGGGAAAAAGAGGTGTTGAATATTTTTGTTAATTATCAGCACCCTCCTTTTCCGTATATCGAGCCTTTATGAGTAACGTTTGGGGCGACGAAAGCGTTAATGGGGGGGGTGAAGATGAAGGAATCGATTCCTTTAGAATCCAAAATGAATTGGCACACACAATGTCTTCAATCTTCAAAACAACGGGGGCCGGGCTGTCTTCATTTGATGATAACCCATTTAAAGACCACAGAGAGGAAGAAGAAGACGAAGAAGAGGTGAAGGAGAATGAAGAAGATGATGATGATGATGATGAAGATCAACACTCTGATGAACACGAATCAGCACATGATGCTTATGCAGGAGATATCAATAATGAATGGGAACAAGGCCAAATAAAGGCTAAACAATCACATTTACTTTCCACGTTGACTCAATCAAGCACAGATAATGGGTTTCTTAAATCACCAGAAACAAATGATATAGAAGATGTTTTGACATCCAATAGGGGAGGTGATACTGCTGTTGATGAGCTCATGCAATTTGTTGACACCGAAAGCCCCCTCAAGGAAACTATTGAAACAAAGAGATCAATTACTTCACCAAATAGGAAAATTCAAATGCTTAGGCCTAGAAGGGTCCCCTTATCATCTTCAAAGATATCAGATCCCTTGTCTGCTGGTCCATCCTTGAGATCTGATAGTAAAGATTCCCTGCTGGATTCTCCAGGAACTAGAAAATCCAAATTCATATCATCTATAGATGCCCCATTATTTAATATCAATAAGGACGATATATTGAAAAATGCCAGAGAATTACAACAAAATGAAGCTACAAAATCAATTGGTGTTAGTGGTCACACGTCTGAAGGGGGGGATGATGTAGAATATATTGAAGATAATGAAAACTTGGTGAAATTCGATATCATTGTGGGGGATCCAATGACAGTTGGAGATTTCCCAAATGCTCATACAATTTATACAATTACAACAAAGACTCAATTGGATTTGCTTGATCATGAGGAAACCGTTGTTACGAGACGTTATAAGGACTTTTTATGGCTTTATCATAAACTGTTGAACAATCATCCAGGATTTATTATCCCTCCACCACCTGAAAAACAAATGGTTAATAGATTTGATTGCAAATTTATTGAAAATAGAAGAATGGGGCTTGAACAAATGCTTCAAAAGATCGCTAATAGAGTGGAACTTCAAAAGGATTCAGATTGGATTTTATTCTTACAATCTAATGACTTTGCCCATGATTCAGCTAAAAGTGAGGATGGTTCTCCAATTGGGTTAACAGATGATAATTTCAATGTCGATACTATGGCAGATATGGTCAACTCTATGGTTATTGCAGGTGAAACACCAGCAAGTTCTAGTGGTGGATTTTTCTCTTCACTAATTGGTGGACTTCAAGCTCCTAAATATGTGGAAACTGATGAATTTTTATTAGAAAAGCAAGAATATATTAAAGCCTTGGATGAACAGCTTCGTCAACTATCTAGGTCTCTTGATATGATTTTAGAAAAGAGAGATGAATTACAATTGTCATTAGATGAATTAATTGTTGTTATTGGACAAATGTCAGATTTGGAAGTTAATTCTGATATCACCTTAATTATGAGCAATTTTGAGGAATTGCAGCAAAGCTTGAGGGAACTGTTGGAAAGATCTAATATGTCTCAAATACTTACATTTGGATCTGTTATTGATGAATATATTAGAATTATTGGATCCATTAGGAATTGCTTTGAAAATCGGACTAAAATATGTAACAATGTAGTCACTTTGGAACAAACATTAGAAAAGAAACAAAGATCTGTTGAAAAACTCAAGACCAAAAATCAGGGAGATAAATTGGATGGTGCTTTGAAGGATTTGGATAGAGTTCAATTACTTCTGAACAAACAACGTAAATTTCAAGATCAATTCAATAAAAACTTCAAAAGAGATCTTGGAAGATTTGAATTTGAAAAGGTTCGTGATATTAAAAACATGATTGAAATTTACTGGGAGGGTTTAATTGAAAACCAAAAGCATTTGATTGAACTTTGGGAGATATTTTATGATAAATGTCATTTCCAGAATTCTTGACGTCATATTTGTATTTGTTATGTAATCATGTATTTTTTTTTAACCTTCCCCATATCAAGCCGTCTATTTTATCCTTTTAATTACGCGTTATAATGACATCTAGAATACATAGACCATTGGGCGCAATGGCAATTGATTCTAGCCAACCCATAGAACATGATTACGGCTTTTCTTATATGAAAATCATTTTTGTGGTGGTGTTGTTTGTATTTTCTCTCATATCCTTTGTGTGCCAAACAGAACTTACTTCGATTGTTTACAGTGAATACGACTTCCATGAACCGGTCTTGCTTCTTTTCCTGACACATGCATCCTGGTGGATGTTATGGCCAATTCAATTTTGCTCTATTGCTATTTTTAAGGCCACTAAAAGATATATCAATAGGAACAATAATGACAGACCATGGAAGGGGTTCAGACGTGCCATGACATCAAGTATCAAAGCGCAACATCGGAATATATTGTATTCAGCAGAACTCACAGCAAATCAAAGTCTCAATGGATATCAAATAATATATAATGATCCTAAGAAATCATTTAAACATTATAGAGATTTCATTACAAGTGATGCCCTAAAGTATCTCTTCAAATCGAGTTTCCTGTTAAGTATCATACTGAATACTGCTGGAATTACTTGGTACATTGCAATGGCATTATCAACCGGCGCTGATGTGACTGCTATTTATAATTGTTCAGCCTTCACAGCATATGTCTTTGGAATCTTTATATTAAACGATAAGTTTTCAGTTATCAAGGCATCTGCAGTCATGGTTGCCATATCTGGTGTGTTCATGGTTGCTTATCTGGGGTCCAATTCCAATTCTAGTGATAACTATCCTCACAGACTTTGGGGAAATTTTATCATTCTTGTTGGTGCCATTTTATATGGTCTCTATGAGGTTATTTACAAGAGAATGGCATGTCCACCATCCTATCAAGTTTCCGCAAGAAGACAAGCAACATTTTCTAATTTCGTGATGTGTTTTATTGGGATTGCTACATTTATTATCCTTACCCCAATTATTGTGTTTTTACATTTCACTGAAATCCATCATTTTGATATCCCTACTGATTCTAAAGCAATTACAATTATTGCACTTTCTGTGTTCTCTAACCAAATATTTTCAGTGACCTTTCTAGGCTTGATGTCCTTAACGAGTCCTGTTTTTTCTTCTGTGGCATCTCTTTTAACGATTCTTGTTGTGGGTGTCTTTGAATACACTTTCAGAGGTGTTGTTATAACTGGAGGTCAGTTTGGAGGTTATCTTCTGATCATGGTTGGTTTTGTGTTGTTAACATATTGTTCTTGGAATGAAATCAGTGAAGAAGACCGCGATGATGACCTTTTGGATACCGACACTGACACAGAATCAGTCATGAGTTCTACCTCTAACAGTAACAACAACAACAACAACTCTTATTCACATTTACTAGCATAAAAGATGGGTTGATGAGCATATTTCCCTTTTGAGGGGGTGCATCTCGCTTGTTAAAAATTTTCAAGATTTACGGCTATTTAGTCACTAAACGTTAACTTTCTCTTCTATATTAACAGTGGGAATGAGTGAGGAAATTGCTGAAAAGACTGCCAAGTTAGACATTGAATCCAAGGAAGTGGAACAAAAGATTACTCCATGGGAAGTTGAGGGTGCTGTTGTCAATGGTGAAGCCCAAGGTATTGATTACGACAAGCTTATCAAACAATTTGGTACCAAGAGAATTAGTGAAGAAACCTTGCAAAGATTTAAAGAGGTCACTGGTCATGAACCACATCACTTTATGAAAAAGGGGATGTTCTTTTCAGAAAGAGATTTTAATAGAATTTTAGATCTTTATGAACATGGTGAACAATTTTTCCTTTACACTGGTCGTGGTCCATCTTCTGATTCTATGCATTTAGGTCATATGATTCCTTTCATTTTCACCAAATGGTTACAAGACGTTTTTGATGCTCCTCTTGTTGTGGAATTGACTGATGATGAAAAGTTCCTTTTCAAGCAAAAGTTAACCATTGATGATGTTAAGAAGTTTGCAGTTGAAAATGCCAAGGATATCATTGCAGTTGGTTTCAACCCAGAAAACACTTTTATTTTTTCAGATTTACAATACATGAATTCATCATTTTATGAAACAGTTGTTAGAGTTTCTCGTCAAATCACAACTTCTACTGCTAAGGCCGTTTTCGGTTTCAATGATTCTGATTGCATTGGTAAATTACATTTTGCTTCTATTCAAATTGCAACTGCTTTCCCATCTTCTTTCCCTGATGTTTTGGGTTTGCCACCAAAGACTCCATGTTTGATTCCTTGTGCTATTGATCAAGATCCTTATTTCAGAGTTTGTCGTGATGTTGCTGATAAATTAAAGTTTTCAAAGCCAGCTCTGATTCATTCAAGATTTTTCCCAGCTCTTCAAGGTTCATCTACCAAGATGTCTGCATCTGATGAAAATACTGCCATTTTCATGACTGATACTCAAAAGCAAATTCAAAAGAAAATTAATAAATACGCATTTTCAGGTGGTCAAGTTTCTATTGAAGATCATAGAAGATTGGGTGGTGATCCAGATGTTGATGTCTCCTATCAATACCTTTCATTCTTTACTGATGATGATGAAAAGTTAAAGAATATTCATGACACTTATAAATCTGGTGAATTACTTACTGGTGAATTGAAGAAGGAATGTATTGAAACTTTACAAACAGTTGTTCGTGAATTCCAAGAAAGAAGATCTAAGGTTGATCAAAGCGTTTTGGAATCCTTCATGACTCCTCATAAATTGGTCTGGGGCCAAAAGGAGAGATTAGTTGCTCCTAAGGTTAGAGAAAAGAAGGCTAAAAAATAATTTATATTAGAAACACGATATGTAATATAGATTCGTTAATATATACAGTCATAAATCAATACCAAAATTATCAAATACGTCTGTAATTTCCTTTGTAGTGATTGGGACAAAAGTTGAACTCTCTGCCCACTTTTGAATATCTTCAAATTGGGATTTATATTGGATTCTTACTTGTTTTTTAATATCATTGGCCTTGGTAATAACACGACGACAACTTTCTCCAATCTTCTTTCTTTCCTTTTTGATAGATTTCATATTAATATTACAAGCACTAGGTGGTGGTGCTTTAATAATCAAATCTAGCAATTTAGTAAAGTCTAAAAGTGTACCATAATGATTGTTATATTCCCAGCTAAGAATATCCCTGGGTTCTGAAGGTATATCTGGTAAGGATGTATTTTCCAACAGTGCCACTAATGATTTAATACTCCATTGTTCAATTCTTGGAAGTGAAGATAAATCTGACTCCTTTAATTGAGTAAACAATTGAGACCAAATTCTGCTTTGAGGTTCATAAATTAATAAAGTAACAATTGTTTGGATTCTCACTTGATTCGTTGTGATGTGTAACAACTTTTCATCAAGTTCCTTCAAAGATTCATGAATACCACAATCCCATAATGTTGATTTATCTAAATTATTATTGACTTTTATATCAGTATCAATGTTAATGTCTTGTGATACATCCAAATTTTCACTTCTCTTATAGAAATCCTTCAAAATGGTCAATATATCTCTTAAACGGTACCCAGATAATTCATCGCCCTTTAATCTAGATTTTTGCAGCTCTAGCAAGGCAATATAATATTTACTCAACGAATGGCGTAACCTATTTTGAAAATCCATAAAAGAACCTAATTTCTGCCATGTACCCATATCAAGACATTGCATAATCGATGGATTAAGCTCTCTTTCAACATTGTTGGAATAAAATAAGCTAAAACTATCAATCAATTCATAAATTAAGGATGATTCTTTAGGAGCCAACGAAGAAAACCCAATAGTTGATGATGCAATTGTTAAAGATTTTGTTAATGTTTGAGCACCAATAGTATCAATCTGAAGATTCTTGATTTTCATATCATTATGATGTTTAATTGATAATGTAGGTTGACTAATCAATTGATAAAACTTAATTAACCATAATTTCAAATGGAATTCAAATTTGTTCTGTTTTAATGACCATTCAAGAATGACAATCAATTTCAAAATTAAATTTGTGTTAAATTTGGATTGCAAAATCATTGCTTGAATGATCAAAATAATTAATTCATAACCAGAATGAAAATCGTACTCTGGTAAATTCTTCAATAAATGCAAAGTTTCATTGTAATAGTTCCAGCATTCTTCAATAAATTCAGGAGTCTTCATTAGTGATTGATTTAAATAAGCTTTAAATTTAACGTAGTTCACTATTATGAATAAATCCTTATTAGTCTTTCTGTCATAATTCTCCTTGAAATGTATGTCAATTAACTTCATGATATCATCTTTCGGTAAATCCTTCAAAACCAATTTCAAGTCTTGGAAACAACATGGCTTACCCATAAAAAGCTCCAAATACTTTTTGATTTTGTTTAATTTCAATTCTTGGAATTCTTCAATTTCAATCTTAGCCAATGAAGAATTTCTAGTCATCTTAAATTCATCAATAAAAGAGCGCATTTCGTCAACTTTGTCCAATTTCTTGGATGATTCAATTGCCAATTTCCATGTGTCCCAATCATCAACATCATTTAGATATTTTAAACAATTGACCTTTAAGTCCTCCCAATCTTCCAATTTCTTTAATGTATCAAAGTAAATAAGTAATAATTCCAAGTCTCTTTCTCTTTCCAAAAATATGTTTAAACTGTTTGCAGCAGACTGCAAATCACCCTTTATCAATAACAATTGTATTTTTAAATACATCTGGTGGGCATTTAATTGAGAATCACTCAACCCTGATTCTTCTACAAGCTTCAATGCCAGCATACTCAATAACTTTCTTTTGCCTTGATCTAATCTCTTCAATCCCACGGATTTACAGGCTAAAACGGTGGAAGCAATAGCTCTGAATCTAATAGCTTGCGTCTTTTCATCAACCTTGGTACCCATGAGTTTCTTCAATAAAGCACTAGACTTTTGAAATCCTAAATAATCAGATTCGTTTATAGACGATTGATTCCATTCCAGAATAAGCATACCTGATCCATATTTTCTAGTGGCATTTTCAAAGACATCAATGGGGTCTTTGACGTCTAATAAATCATAAGTGTCTATGATCAATCTCAATGCATTAGGATCGCTTGGAGTTTGCTTAACAAGGGTGTTCAATTGTGAAAAGGCCATTGCAGGATCAACATGAGCTAAAATATAGATCCTTTGAGCTTCATTGAAGGAATTTAAATTCTTTTTGGCCTCATCCGATGCCAATTTCAATGCTAATGAATAGTTACCTGAATCCAAGGCAGAATTGATGAATTTATTGGACATTTAATAACAAAATGGATTAGCCGTCAGGATTTAGAAAAAAAGTGATGAAAATTAGCTCATGATTAAATTATTTGGGTGTTATGTTATAAATCTAAATAATAATAAGTTCAAAATTTCAGTGAACAATAAAGATCAATTAAAAAGATATTCACCTGATATCCATCTGTTGACCATATCTAAACTGTGTTCTGGTTGATCATATGGAACCATGTGGCCAGCGTCGAAAACTCTTAAAAAGGTCAACAAACCGTTACTTTGCACTGTACCAGCATAGTCACCAGAAAACTTAGAATGCCAGTCAGACACCTTAGCTGCTTGGAAAGTTTCAGACTGTGACCATTCCAATTGGTTCACCCACTCTCTATTCCCCAACCAATTACAAATATAATCTTTGTCACCAGCATAAATCAAAACAGGAACACCAGCATCTAATAATTCAGCAACATATTGTTGAAATGGCTTCATTTCATCACCTGAAAAAATAAAATTACGGAAAACAGTATCATCGCAACCAACATAGGATTCCACTTCGGATCCTAATGCTTTAAGAACATCAGGTTGATTTAAATATTCATCAATTGGAGCCATTTGTGGGTAGCATCCATCACCAAGACAAGGAATTCTGATATCATAGTAATTCAATCCAGTCTTTTCAAATGGGTTCATAATCTTTTCACAGTAAAGATTTGCAGGTAGACAAGTCAAAACAGTTTGAGACTTATAACAGGATTTGATTAATGGTTTGCAACGATCATAAATTCTCTCCATATCAACACAATCCTCATCAGAAACCAATTGCTTGTAACCAGATTCTGTTGAGTTACATGCCATTGGGATATATTGATAATATTGAAGTAATGGGTCAGTAATACCATTACCGATTAAAACAGACTTGAAATTAAACAATCTATCATCTTCATGTTGTACAATATTGTGAGCAATGGCAGGTATATAATGACCTGCATAAGATTCACCTGCAATATGAAATTCATGTGATGCAAAATCATTAAAATGAGTGAAAAACAATTGCAAAAAGGCATAGACGTCTTGTGCGGCTTGTTCAGTAGTGGAAACCTTTGATTGTTTTGAATATGAATAACCAACTCCAACAGGCTGCTCAAGGAAGATGACATTAGCATTGGAATTCCAAGACCAAGGATTATGAATTGGAGTCAATGTAGTGCCATTAATTGATGAAGGTCCCAATTCAAAAAACAAGCCGGTCATAGAGGAGCACCCTGGACCGCCATTTAACCAAAGAATAACGGGGTCATTTGCTGGATCATTTCTACTTTCAAAAAACCAAAAAAATAAATGTTTATCTTGATCATCAATATCAAAGTAACCAGTTGCTTGATTAACATTATCAACACCAAGTGATAAAGGATCTGATTGTTTAGTAGTGATACCAATTTCAATTTGGGATTTGGCAACACGTAGGGAATAACCATTCAAGTCATTAGTAGAAACGGTCATGTAATCACCAGTTTGACTATTTTGTTTCTTTGGTGAACCAATTGGTTTGTCTCTTAAAAGAGATTGCAAATGGGATCTTATTTTAAAATGTTCTACTTCACTTTCAAGTAATTCCCAATTCTTTTCAACCTCAGGAGTGATATCCTTTCTTAAGAAGACGCCATTTTCAACAAACTCCTCTAAAAGTGATTGTTGCGGGTTCAAATTCAAAATCTTTTGTTCTATTACCATGGCAAGTGCCATTGAGGCACTATAAAGTAATTTCAACCCCAATATCATTCTGACAATGCAATATTATCAAATTGGAATTTAACGATAAGGAAAAAGAGTGAGATAAAGAGAAAGATTTATATTAACCGTACGTAAAATCAAGCCAGCTACAGCGTTACGTAAGCATTTATTTATACACTAAATATAATCTCACACCAGAGGCACAGAGGAATGGGGATTTAGGTTCATTTGGAGTCGAGAGACCCTCTGTAAATGTGATAAGCAGAAGCTTGGTTTGTAGCAAAAACAAGAGTTTCAGCAATAACTGTGTTTGGAGCTCTGGAAACTGCAAAGACAATTAATTCAGCAATATCTTCACCGTACAATGGGTCAGTGTCCTTGTAAACGTTAGCAGCCTTTGAAGCATCACCCTTAAATCTAACGAGGGAAAATTCATCGGTAGCAACATTACCTGGTTCGATTTCAATGACTCTGATACGAGTGTCGACTAATTCCTCTCTAAGAACGTGAGTGAATGATCTTAAAGCGGCCTTAGTAGCACAGTAAACACCACCACCTGGATATGGGTTTCTACCGGCAACTGAACCTAATTGAACAATATCACCAGTGTTACGTTCCTTCATTTGTTTGACAACGAGTTGGGTCAATTGGATCATACCAAGAACGTTGGTATCAAACATTTCCTTAACATCAACGCTAGGAATAGTACCAATTGAGTCCAGCCCAAGAGCCTTACCAGCGTTATTAACTAACACGTCGATTGTAGCAAATTCCTTTGGTAAACCAGAAAGAAATGGTTCAATGGTTTCTGGCTTGGAGACATCCAACTTGTCGATGTGAACGACAATGCTTGGGTAACTAGTTTTCAAATCTGATTGAAGAGCTTCCAACTTTTCAACTCTTCTAGCAGCCAACACCAACTTCAAATCACCCTTAGCCGCTTCGGCAAAATACTTTGCAGTGTGGTAACCAATACCTGTAGAGGCACCTGTAATAAGAATGGTCTTACCGGCAAGTCTTTGTGCAATGTTTCCAAACATTTGAGTTGAGCTGATGAAAAGAAAAAAGAGTGAAGAAAGCGGAAGGAATTGATTTGGTCATAAGAAAGAACCGCATTTCGCAAAGATTGGGGGTTCGACGTATCTCGGACTTCCTAATTGGGAAGGTTCAACCGTTTACAATATAACATAAACCATTTAAAATAGATAAATAAAAGAGTACATTCAATCTAATACACGACCTATGCTGGAACCTGAAGCAATGTGTTGCTCACTACTAGAAACCTTTTTCAATGAGGTACCCAAACTAATTTCGCCAAGGAGATTACTGATATTAGGGACTCCAGGAGCAACTGCTGCTGGTGGTACCATAGGAGGAGCTGGTGGAGCTGGTGGTGGGGGTGGTGGGGGTGGTGGAGCAGCTTCTAATGGGGCAATAGGTGGAGCTAGTGCTGGTGCTGGTGGAGCAGGAGGAGGAAGAGGAGGAAGAGGAGCATCTTCTGATGGTGCTGTTGGAGCATCTCCATTAGGTAATGGAGGTGGTAAGTCAGCCGGTAAAGCAGGAACCTCAGGGAGTTCATCATTCTCTTCAGCATCCAACTCTGGTGAAGAAGCAATAAATGATGAGGCTTCCGAATGTGCGTCAAAGAATTGAGAATTGTTACTTTCAGATTCACCTAGCACCTGTGGTGTCAATTGAGAAACGGATTCAGTTGAATTTTCAATAGACGCTTCAGGAACTTGTGGTGTAACTTCAGCAGGGGTTTGAGGTATTGGTGGTGGAAACACAGATGGTTTAGTATCTTCGATTTCCTCTTTAATTTCTGGCTCAATTACTTGTTCAATTGGGTGTTCAGAGGGAGTTTCTGGTTCCTTTGGAATCACTTCATTTGAAGTTTGTTCAGGTGGAATAAAAGTTGAAGATCTAGATGGTTGACCTGACCCCCCAAACAACATTGATGCCAATTCTGCTTGTTTAGCACCAACTGGCATTTCATCATCAGTATCATCATCACCTGAATCTGACCAATCATTATCATTGCCATTAGTACCCATTTGTGCTGCTCTTTGAGCTTGTAATTTTGTAGCATCTATTGGTGTTCCCGTTGGAGTTGCAGTAATTGGAGCCATTGTTGGGGGCTTTGAAAATGGGTTATGAGAAGCAGCCCCATTAGTAACTGGCGGAACATTAGTAGTACTGTTATCATTCTCTTTCTTTGGTTCCTCCTTCTTACCCAACATAGAAGCAAATGGATTATTACTATGGGATTGTTCTTCCTTTGCAGCAGCAGGAGGAGGAAGAGTAACATTTTCAGTCACGGCTTCCACCTTTGATTTAACCTCAGCTTTAGGTTCATCCCAACTGTCATCAGATTCGTCACCTTCCAAAGCAGCCATTTCAGCCTTCAGTCTAGCGATTCTTTCCTCCTTTTCAAGTTTCTTCTTTTGTTTACGTTCTTCTAATTGCTTCTTTTTAGCCAAAAGCAACTTAATTTCTTCATCTTCAGAATCTGAATCTGAACCTGAACCTGGACCTAAATTTTCATCTTCTTTGAAATGTTCTAAAGGTTTGCTGCTCCTGTTAGGAGGTGGCGGAGGAGCAGCTCTTCTAACTGGCTCGTCCTCCTTGACTGGAGTCACTAGGTCTGGGGTAGCTGGTGGTGGTGGTGGTGTTGGTTCTTCCTTTGCCAGTGGTGTGTCAGAATTAGTTGGTTTTCTCTTAATACCAAGCTTGGCCAATCTTTCACTCATTCTTCTTTGAGCATCTTCTTTGATCTTCTTTGCTCTTTCTTCAGCAGGTGTCAATCCGGAATTTGAGGAGGAGGAAGAAACAGAAGAAGAGGAAATAGGATTTTGTTGTTGTTTAACAGATTGAGAATTTTGTAATGAATGAGATGCATCTTGGACAGGTGATAGTGCCCTGTTCAAAGAAACATTTTGTTTTGGAGCTGCCTTTAATGCTGGCTTTGTAGAATTCAAATAATCAATAAAGTCCTTAACCTCTTGATTTTGAACCCCATCCTTCTGTTCCCATTTTTGATATCCAACAGTCATAGAGTTAGATAAATTTAAGGAACCACCGATATCAGAGATCAATGATTTGATTGAAATAGCAATGTCTTTCACCACTGACTTTTGATCCTCAGTTTGTTGAGTGAACTTCAAGATTTCATTACTCAATTTCGCTTCATTGTCTTCGTATGCTTCAAAGTTAGGAGCTGGTTTACCTGTTAATCTAGCCATTTTGGTTTGAACTTCAGCTTTTTGTTTGGCAATTCTTCTATCTCTATCAGTGATTTCACCATTTGGACCTGTGCCTCTAATTTCAAATCCTGAAGGGTTTTCCCTTTCAAGTTTTAATCTGTATAATTCTATCTTTGCAGATTTGATTTGCTCATCAATAACGGTAATAGCATCCACCAATTTAGGAACTCTATCAGATGAAAAATTCAATTTAGATGACAATTGCTCCCTTTCATTAATTGAGCCAACATCATTACTACCGATCTTTTGATTCAATTGAGATTGGACACTTTTAATTTCAGTTTTCAAAATCTCAATGTCATTTAATGTCTTTTGCATGGCATAATCACTAGACTTTTCTTCATCTTCTGCATCAATCGCAGCCAAAAGAATTTTCTTTTCATGGATTTGCTTTTTCAAATCTTGTAAACTTAACTTATTAGAAAATGCGTCCTCTGTTTTAGAATTAGTGATTCTACCACGTCTAGATTTCGAAACGTATTGAATATCATCATCATTATTTTTAAAGGATGAACCAGATGTTGATTTATTATCATTTGATTGATTGGCAATGGAATTTCTTTCAGATGCTTGTCTCTTCAATTGATTTTTCATAGTATCAACACTATTCTCTAATAATTTAGAAGATGGAGGGATCAATTCCGGTGGTAATGTAGTTGGGATATTAAATCCATTCAATCTTCTATAAATCAAATGCATTGCAACCGAAAATTCATCCTTATTCAATTTACCCTTATTACCAAGATCAGATAATGTCCAAATACTTTCTAAATCAGAGAAACTTAACCCTGATTTAGAAAACACATCAATAGCAACTTCTCCATCGACATAACCTTTAAGACCCTTATCCCATTGCTTAAAGATATTATCATAAATGGATTTTTCTTGTTTGGTAATAGCCCAAGTGACATTACTTGCATTAGCACCACCCATTGAAGTTTGTAAATTACCAACTTGAGATTGGGCGTTGGGCATGAAATGAGATTGCATCATGTCCAAACCTGGTAACCCCCCCGTTGGAGTTGAAACAAACCCCCATTGACCAGGTCTGCCTGTTGGCATTGGTTGTAAGCCACCCGTCATTTGAGACATTAGACCTGCTGTTTGTTGAGGCATCAATCCACCAGTTGGTTGGGCAGCAAAACTAGTCATTGGTGGAGCAGATCCTGTTGCTTGAGCCAAAAGCGGTGCACCACCAGTAGGTTGACCAAGTAATTGATTGAAAAATCCTGTTGGTTGAGGTTGAAGACCATTAGAAACATTGAATCCATTATTGCCTGTTCTCATTGGCACAAGGCCTGATGTTTGTTGGGGAGCCAGTGGGGTCAAGCCAGTTCTTTGAGGTTGAAGAACTCCTGTTTGTTGAGGTTGAAATTGTTGATTGAAGGTGGTTTGTTGGTAACCTGTTTGTTGAGGTTGTAACCCACCTGTTTGCTGAGATTGCATAAACCCATTGTTACCAAATGAAGGTTGCATAAAGTTATTGACAGCTCTTTCAGTTTCAGATTGATTACTCTTCATACCAACATCGAAATTCAATGCATCAACAAATCCAGTGACTTCATTTTTAATTTTCAATGGCAGTTCTCTAGGAATAGGTTCACCTCTTCTAGCCAAATTAGCCAAATGTAAAGCCACGCAAAATTCAGGGAACATTAATGTACCAGATTTATTGGTATCTGCCAGTTCCCAAATATTTAATAATTGAACAGCAGACAAGTTAGATTTCATTAAAATGTTCTTAGCAGTCGATGAATCCATAGCTCTTTCACCTGCTGGAACTTGAGATCTAAAAATGGATTCAAATCTATCTTGATCTCTAGATGTAATAAAGGATAATCTAATTTGAGGAATATCCATTGTATTGCTTTGATTTCCTGATAAGGAGGAAATGAACCCAGTAGGTTGAGCGGTCAAAGGTTGTTGAGGTTGAATTTGAGGTTGAGCTTGAGCTTGAGAGCCTGTTTGCATTGGTTGTAATCCCATACCGAAACTAGTTAGTGGCATATAACCAGTGTTCTGACTAACCAAAGGTTGTTGAAACGATTGCATACCTGTTCGTTGGGGCATTAAACCACCGGTTGGTTGAGACTGGAAGGAGGTTGTTGGTTGTTGATTCCATCCAGTGGTTTGGTTCATCAATAGTTGTTGTGATGGCAATTGTTGCTGTTGCTGTTGCTGTTGTTGAAATGCCCCCGAAGGTTGAGATTTGAAACTAGGCATTGAAGTCATGGAAGGAATGATACCACCAGTTGGTTGAGATTGAAAACTGGACATTGGCTGTTGATTCCAACCAGTTCCTTGAGGTGCCAATCTTGTCTGTTGTGATTGCAATGGTTGTTGTTGTTGTTGTTGTTGTTGGAAGGATGTTTGTGGTTGTTGGAAGTAATCTGATCCCTGAGTCAACTGTTGAGGAGCTTGTTGGGGCCATTGATTCATATAACCATTGGGGTCCTGTTGTTGAACTTGGTAGCCATATTGCTGCTGTTGTTGGCCGCCGTATGGGTACATATTAACGCGATACAAAAGAACGAGCTTTGTCGATGCTGGGGGAATCAAATTTTCTGAATCTCCCTATTAAAACAAAATGAGGTGAGCTGGAAATGGGTGGTGAGAAAAAGTGCTCAAGTGCAACTAAATAGAAATAGAAATAGAAATATTAAGAATTAAACAGGGGGGTTACATTATTAATATTACAGTATCAAATGGTATTAAAAAATGATACATATAATAAGAGTTTAAATAATTTAAAGACTTGGAAAGAAAGAGAGAAAAACAATAATAAACAAAATAAAATAAAACAGAACAAGACAAAACAAGACAAACCAAAACAAAACAAACTAAAATAACATCTGAGTCATTATAGAGAATGATTGACCTGAAAAGCACAACGATGGGTGTGAAGAATGGGGGAAATAAAGACAAAACTCGAGTATAGAAAAAGAGAAGACAATATAGTATAAGATAAGAAAAGGTAAAATGGGATAAAGTAAGAAAAAAAAGAAAAGGAAGATGAGGAAAGGGAATGAAAGAAGAAGAAATGAACTGAACTGAAAGAAATGAAAATGAACAAAAAGGAAAGGAAAAGAAAGGAAATGAAAAGTGGAGGATTGCAATGACGACGATGATGGTGGAGAGACAAGAAATAAAAGTGTAATAAAAATCAAAGTTCATTTTGAAGTTGAAGTTGAAGTTTCATTTAGGAATTTGAAGTTGCTGTAATTGTTATTTTTTATTGGAAAGCATTTAAAAATATATAATGAATCAATTGTGGTCAAGGCTCTTAATAAATAACTTCAATTGTAATATGATATTGGATTGGAAATATAAGAAATACATCATGTATTTAAGGAAAATTTCCAGAGAAATTCTCAACATTAGTTCCTAAGAATCCATTGATATTACCCATCATCAATTTTTTATTTAAAGTTTGATGATCGTAGGCCAGTTGTTGATTTTGAATTTCTGCATTCAATGGTGATAATAAATTACCACCTGTACTACTGCTATTATTATAAGGAGAAGAATGCATACTTTGAGCATATAATTGACCATTATGATTTGGAGCAAGATGTTGAGCTTGAGGAGATGATCGTTGTTCTAAAATCACTTTTAAATGTTCATTTTCCATTCTAAGAATATCGTTTTTCTTTTCTAAATGTTTAATATATTCTGATGCCTTTGCTAAAATGGTTGCCTTATTTAATTTTTTAGCAGGTTTTAGCCCATCACATTTTTCTTCATCATCAGTATATCCATTACCCTCGTAATAATCATCAGTATCTTCTATTTCATTAGTAGTACTTCTAGTTCTATGATTCCCATTTTTAGCAACAAGAATTCTTAGAGCTGGCACACAATTCCTTAATTCGATGATTTTAGAATTGATATTAGTTCTATATTTCTTTTCAATTAAATTATGAGATGATTTAACTTTTCTATTACCACCCCCCATTGTACCACTGCCACTACTATTATTACCTGTTAATTTATTAACATCTGAATAATCGGAGCGTCTACTTTCTGGACTTTCATCTTCTTCCTTAACAGGATTCATTGGTTGGAAGTTTTGTTGTTGTTGAACTTGGTGCTGTTGATCTTGAGTGTTAAAGGTAACTGTTGAATTGGACATTGATTCCCCCATTGGAACGGGGACTAAATTTGGGGGGTAAAGAACGTCATTAGTTGAAAAGGGGTGACCATGAGGGTCCATCTCCAATTCGAATTCATCAACACTTGCTTGAGAATCGGCATTTGATGTTGTTGCAGACAAGAAAAACCCATCTGGCGATGAACCCGTTGAATAAGGTGAAAGAATGCCTGAGTTAAGTGAAGTCGACAATGCTTCATTGAAATCGTTATAATTTGATTCAGATCCTAAATGAGAGGATGAAATGGATCCAAATCTAGAAGATGATAAATAGCTTGAATTATCATTATTAGCATCTTGGTTGTTATTAATTGGGATATTAATTGATTGTTGTTGTTGGCGAAGCTGTTGAGGGTTAGAGCCCGTAAAAGGTTGGCCTTCTTGTCCTGTGGAGGTTCTCTCTCCTGTAGACAACCGGGTCAGCAAGTTCTCGTAATCGTCAAAGAGGTTAGCCATTGTCTAATCAAACACTTCAGTCACGAACGGGTTTATGTCACTATTTTGTTGAAATTCAAATGTGTGTGTTTTTTTTTTTTTAATTAACTATTTTTTTTTGTTCTTTTCTTTGCGGCGGCCGTTGCTTTTTAATTTTCGCCCAAAGAGGCGGCGTTACGTAAGCGGCTGAACGAGGAGCTGCAAACGAAAACGAAGTGACAGCAACAGTAGTAGTGGTAGCAGTTGCAATACCACCACTTGTATTACATTGTCTTTCAAGTTAAAATTAAATTAAATTAAATTAAATTAAACAAATAGTTCAAATCATTAAAATCCAAATCGAGAAGTGAGACTCACTCCATCATCATGTTGAAGTGAATTGTTCCCTCCTCCGCCATTATGGAACTTACCTCCACTACTACCTCCTTCATTCTTAACCTTCTTCTCAATCTCCTCATACAACGTCTTAAGTAAATCCGCATAACTTGGATCCAAGGAATTATTCCGATCTTCAACAAACATTTGTTGAAATTCAACTTCATTTTGATCCATCCCAAATCGACAAACTTCAACACTCATATTCTCATAATTATTATAATGTCTTGATAAGAACCGACATAATTCTCTAACTTGTTTAGAAATATGAGTGTCCAAATATGGTAATTGTGAAATAAATGATGGAACTTGTTGTATAGAATTATAATTTTCACCAAATAAATCAGATAAAAGCATTGGATTCACATCCTTATGTAACCAAACCATTAATTTCTCTCCATTAAAGATTAAATATGCTCCTCCATATTCTAAATTCGATAATAATGTAGGAATTGTTTTGGGAATTTTAAATAATCCATTAGATTCATTAATAATACAATCATTTTCATCAAGAGAATGTAAACATATCAATATTGGGTATAAATAAACTGAAAGTTTACTTGAATTATAATTCATCAAATTGAAAAAACTCGATAATCGAATATCTGGTACATTGACCTTTGAACCATAAGCTTTAGATTTCCAAATAGATAATAACATCATTGGTAATGTCTTTAAACTATTTGGTAATACCAACATATCTAAAGCTGAATTCGGATTAGAAACATTCACTCTATATGAAACATTAATATCAGATATCTTCATTAAAAGTGACCTTTTCAAACCTGTTAATGTCCCCGTTGTAAATGCTGAAAGTGATTCTCTAATGAGTAATTTAACTATAGTATCTTGATCACTAAATGCAAACACATCTGCAAGTCTTTGAGTAATTGAAACAATCGAATTAATAACACGAACCTTTCTAACCCCATCCTTTGATGTATATAATAATGCCGCCTGGAAATGAGCATCCTTCTTAGCATCAAGGGTCCCATTATAACCAAATTCACAAACAATAGATGTATTTGCGCCAACATTGGCAATATTAATAGCCAACCCACTATCATCTGCTGTTTCAAAGCAACCATAATATTTCTTAACAATTAATCCATGAGAACATCTCACCTTCAATTGGCATTGATAACCAGCAATACTATCAAATACCTCCTTAATGGCAAACATAAATGTCACTTCATCTCGTTCAATATTGAAATGTAACCATTCCTTAACAATACCACCACTTTTAATGGCAATATTACCTAAATTCCCCAAATCAACACTATTTTGTGATGCAACAAATAAATTTAATGAAACATTGGTCATAGTAAAGTTGTTTAATAAATCTTGATAATATTTATCATTAGGTGTACAAATTGATTTAATCCATTCTTGTTCTCCATTTTCTAATATTTTAAGTTTCAAATTACCAGGAGCAACCATTGGTAGTTGGGATATCGATGCAATGATTTGTCCTCCATATTCATTCAACGCAAGACCTGCTGCCTTTATTGCTGCACCAAACGCTATACCGGAGCGTGCCTCCCTTGATTGTTGTTCAATGGTCATCAGTGTGGTATCGATGATTTGTGCAGATTCCATTGGATCAGCAAAAAGGCCTTGTGAAATAGGTAAAAAGGGATCATCTAAATCGGTAACCACATACATTGAAGTTTGTTCTAAGTCAGAAGATAAATCATAAAATTGAATAGTGGTGTCATACCCAATAATGGCTATTTTAGCATTTCTTGGAAGAGTACTTTGACCCATATCATCATAAATAGTTGTTCTAATAGCATTGCACATGGCTTCTGTCACCTTGGTTTTATATGCTTCAAAGGAGGTATCAATTAGAAACACTCTATTCATTGGATGAGATGTTTCCTCCTCATTCCAATTATATTCCTTAGGAACAATATAATCAATAACCCCCTTAAATAGTTCTGGTCTCGATTGGAAATCCTCTCTAGTCCCATTATTGTCTAGTCCGGAATAATATTCAGATGGTAGAGGTGATTGGAATCCACAAATGTTACAATCCATTTTATGACCACTGGTTTTCATTCCTGGATTCAGATAAGCTCTACAACGTCTGCATCTTGGAACAAACTCCACATTAGTCACATCGATCTCCGGAACAGGCTCATCTCTTTCTTCTTCAACAACTAAATCTGCAAACGGCCTCAATTCCATTCCTAGGGGGATCTTACTTGATTGTTTCAGTTCATCATTATATGGTAAAGAGTACATTGACATTCTGGCAAATTTAGGCGTGGCATTATATTGATCAATGGCCCGATAGGGTGTTCCAGCAATAGGTGGAGACACATGTTCGAAACTCAGAAATTGTCCATCGAAATTCCTTTTGTTGGATTCATTTCTCAATGTTGCAACTGCCAATGATTCAGAAACGCCCTTGGCATAGAGCTTATGTGTATCTGATTGTAAGTCTGTCTGTGGCATAACCATAGAGTTCATCAATGGCGCAGAATCCATTGTGGAGGGGAATCCTAATGATGGAGTCGATAGATTTGGTGAAAAGGCCTGTTGAGTTGGTGCATGAAGGCCAATACTGGAGGCAGCCATATTAGGGTCAAAATGGGGGTCTGGAACTGGCGAAAAGGTTTCAGAATTCAATTCATGGAACGCATGTGTCGTTCTACGCTTCTTGTCCCCCAAGGACATACTCCCCAGCCTCTGAGTGGTGTTTTCCATTGGGAACAGAGATCGTTCCTCTATGACAAAAAGGCTTAAAACGCGTTCCACTAAAAAAAAATTTAAAAAAAAGGGAAAAATCAACAAATTTCGATTTTCTTTGTTTACTTTTTCCCCCTCGTTTTATAATACGTGTTTTTATTGAATATCTGGGGAACCATGGGTGTTTCTGGTCTTCTGCCTGTGCTGAAGCCTGTGTCGGAGAGTATATCCCTGGAGAAATACCGTGGTCAAACAGTGGCCATCGACACTTATTCCTGGTTGCATAAAGCAGTGTTTTGTTGTGCTGACAAGATCGTTATGGATATGCCAACAAAGGCATATTGGGGGTACTTCAATAAGAGGCTCAACATGTTGGCACATTTTGGTATAACGCCCTATTTTGTTTTAGATGGAGATTATTTACCACGAAAAAATGCTACAGAAAGTGAAAGAGAACAACGTAGAGATGACTATAAACAACAGGCATTAGATGCATATGATGCAGGGAATTCTAAATTAGCATTCTCCAATTTTCAAAAGGCATGTGATGTGTCACCTGAATTGGCAAAGTCACTCATTGAGGAATTCAAATCACGTGGAATTAAATACGTCGTGGCACCATATGAAGCTGATAGTCAAATGGTATTCTTAGAGAAATTAGGATTGGTCAATGCAATCATTAGTGAAGATTCAGATCTTTTGATTTTTGGGGCACAAAGCCTTTTAACAAAGCTTAATGATAATGGTATCTGTATTGAAATCAAAAGGGCCAATTTGAAAAACTGTCAGGGATCTAAAATCAGTGTACTTAATGATGATCAATTACTTCTCATGGCTACCATTAGTGGCTGTGATTATACCAAGGGGATTCCTAGATTTGGTATTCAAAAGGCCATAAGTCAAGTGTATCAATATAAAACTTATGAGAGAGCCATTTTAAGCATGAGAGCAGAGGGGAAACCTATACCCATTACCTTTGATGAGGAATATCATAAAGCCAAGATTGCTTTTAGACATCAAATTGTATTCAACACTCTGACAAATGAGGTGCAACATTTGAACCCATTAACAGAGGACGTGACGTCAAAACATGATATGGATTTCATCATTTCTTGTACTGGTTCAATATTAGATCAGGCCATTCATAGAGGTATTGCAAATGGGGATTTAAACCCTCATACAAAGCAGAAATTATTAACAAGGGAGCAAAAGTTTGGGTTCTTAGACCAAGCGCCAATGCCACAAAGAGCATCTACTTTACCCACGACCAATACTGCTAGTAGTAGTAGTAGTAGTGGTGGTGGTAGCGCCCATATCCCAAAGCCATTAGATGGTCTAAAGAGATCCAATACCATACAATCATTAGCATATAGGTCATCCAAACCTGTACCAAAACAACGAAGAGCATTGATCAATATTATGAGTTTCACCAATAAAATCAGTAAAAAATCAACAGAGGAATCAAGAAGCATAACAAAGTCAGCAAATATTCATTCACCGCCAAACAAGAATTTATCACCAACATCAAAGAGACAAAAGACCTTTGTTCTATCCAATGTTGATGTTAGAGAACCATTAGTTGAACGGTCCAAATTCTTTCAATCTAAATTAGAATCTGCCACATTTTCAGTTCTTAACGATAATAAACAAAATACTACAAATGTTGTTGTTAAAAGGGACCCCATTGTGCATTCTGATATTGAGGATACATGTGAAATGAGTTTGAGTTCATTTGATTTGAAGGGTGGGAATAATTCCATCTCACAAAGATTACATTCCAAGGGGGCTAATAATGAATCATTAATGGACCCCCATTCTAGTACATGTTCAGATGCCACTGCTAAAGATGAAGCGATGATTAATTCGTCTGATTTGGTGATGACGGATCTTGATGATGATGACTATGAAATACGAGAATTCAAGTCCAGCACACCAACTAAAAAGATGAGGGGCAGACATTTAATGATTCTTGATGAACTTAAGGACATTGGTAAAACACAAACTCAAACACAAAACGGCAATAGCACTGGCAGTACCAGTACTAGTGATGCTGATGTGGGGGAATTAAATACAGCATATTATTTGGACAATGCAGGAGACGAGTCGTTAGTTGAAGAAGAATCATTTGAGGAACCTATTAACAAAGCCAATATATTAGACGAAATTTATTCATTTAAAAAGGCTCCCCAACAAATTCTACAACCGTCATTGTCGTCGTCGTCGTCGTCTGTGCAAAAGCCATTCTCTCCAGAGAATTTCCTTTCTAAAATGGGGAAAGCTCGTCATAAACCTTCGCCGTTGAGTCAAAGAGTGCCTCTTGGAGAACTGAGTGCCAATGTGAATCGAAACTCCAATATGAAACCGTCGTTGGAAAGATTCCGGTTCACTAGAAAGGGGTCTCAGCAGGGAATGTAGACATCTTTTATAATTGCATATACATCTTCAATTTATTTATACAAGTAATCACATAACACAAGACTGGTAATTGAGTAAATTCAATCAACTTTTCAATGGAAGAAAGAAAGACAATTTGAAATCAAGCTTAGCAACTCTAAACGCGTTCATTTATTATGGAAACGGACAAATCATTAGAGATATTGCGTGCTTCATACCCAGATGCATCCTTGGATACATTATTAGAGGTGTTGGTTACATGTGGGGGGTCTATAGAAAGGTCTGTTGAACTTTTGGGGGGGGCCAAAGTGGAGGCGGGAGTGTCAAGTAATACGCGTAAGAAAAGGCCAATTAAAACAGAGCTTACACAGGTTTTAAGGCCTATGAAGAGAAGTAAGGGCAATAATGGGGCAATATCATTACATACCAAAAAGGAAATAGAGGAAACCATCCCCCATGTTAGAGTTTTTAGGAACTTTTTACCAGAAAAGGAGGCAAATGATTTATTAGAATCATTGGTTTCAAAGAAGATGATGTTTCAAGATAAGGAATTTTATATTGCTGGTAGACTTTGCCGTTCATCACAAAAGTCGGTAGTGTTCACTGTTCCTAAATATAAGGAGATGAACTCAATGTATTCATCAAATAAAATCAAAAATATTGATTTCTTTCCTGAATTGTATATGGCCAAGGGGTATGTTGACGCCAAGGTCAATGAGGTGTTGAATCAACAAGAGGTTAAACATCCCTTTCAAATACAAGGAGAATGGGATACAGATTACTGTGTGGGCAATTATTTCCCCAATAACAAGAGTCATTTAGATTGGCATTCTGATAAGTTAACAAATATTGGTCCCTTACCAGTGATTGCATCATTAAGTTTTGGAGCCACCAGAATCTTTAGAATGAGGTCTGTGGACTCTGGTGATTCCACTATTTTCAACATCATTTTACCTAATAATACTTTATTGATTATGATGCCTGGAGCTCAAGAACTTTATAAACATTGTGTTCCAACCTTGGCCAATTCATTGGTTGCAAGGAACCCCATTACTAATGAGGGTAGGTTCAGTTTGACATATAGAATGATGCATCCTGTATTATATTCTAATCCTGTGAAATGTGATAAATGTGCTGATCAAATGATATTGAGAAGAATAGCATCTAATGGACTTTACATGTGGATGTGTTTCTCTAGTTTTAGAGGTGGTAATTGCCAGCGAAGAAGATTTGCAAATTTTGATAAAATCAATGACCCTAATATCAAGGGACAAGATCTTGTATCTGATACCAAATCCAATTGTTCTAAATGGACCGAATGATGATAAATGTATTAAAATGGGGGGAAGAAAAGAGAAAGCAAGGAGAAAACCCGAAAACAGAGTTGAAATCTGGCAAAACTTTCCAGTCTTTCTTTTTTTTTTTTTTTTTATCTTTACTGATAAAGCAAAATGCAGAATACAGTTGGTAGTTATAGTAATAAGCTTCGGAACAAGGCTATAATGACTGCCGATTCGTATGTGCCCCTTGGTTTCAAATTGGGGGACTTTTCAGAACATTTGAAAGTTCATACCGACGACGATTATGAAACAGAACACACCATCAGAGTAGTGGAAGAGGAATGGGACATTGAAAGCAGACCATCTACTGCAGATACGTTGGCAGATCAAATAACAAATCGAGTGCTTGTTGAAAAGCGGAATGAAGAAGTAAGAAGGAATAGAAGGAATAACCATGATGGGACAGTTGTGGAAATGGTGGTCCCCCAGGGAGGTGTTATCAATGATGAAACAATTGTTGCGAGTGGTCTCAGTCTTTTCAATTTAGCGATGAACAGTAGTGTTGATACAGAAAGTAGTCGAAAGAAGTTCTTAACGGATTCCCTGGAAAGAATATTGACGGGTATTGGAGATGTGGAGGTTATTCAAAATGTTTTCCAATCAGTTGATGAAGATACTAAATGTGCCATTATGGAGAAATATTTGAATGATGAGGTATTAGTTCAAAGGATAATGAAGGGACAAACGTTTAAAAGAAAGAGGGGGGGTTGGGTATGGGTTTCAGAACCACTTGATGAACAAATAGGTAAATTGGTTAAAACGGTAATGCAAATTTCAGTGATTGTGTATATTCGAATAGTGACACCTATTTGGACACTAGTATGGACCAATTTTCTTGCGTTGAATTCCGAGTTCCATTTACTTGAGATGATGTTACGAATTTCCATTAGTGGGATAATGTTTTTACTGGGGTTGTTACTGAAGTTGGTTGTTACTATTACAGGTGCTGAGAGAGGGGGGGACGATAGAGGACCCGGAACAGGAGCAGAGGAGTTTATTGAAAACGCCCAATTTGAACGTGTGGCATCTCTTGTGGTCCGCATTGTCCATAACGCTCTTGATAGGCTCCAATAGTGATATTTCTTGTGTAATGTAATTGAAATCAAGGTCATGAGCATATGACGTAGCCAGCTTTTGGGTGTGGTGTGTATTACGTAAGCTGACGCGGTTCCATGTTTTTTTTTTTTTTCCATGTTTTTTTTTTGGCAAAGTTTCAAAAGGAGTTGTTTCCAATTTTATCACAAACTTCGTTCCTTTGAAAAAGCACCTCGTGTGGCCCTTTATAATAGAAACAAACGCGCTTTGATTGTTTGATTTTAACTTAACTCACGTGGAATATAAGTTAACTTCTTCCCTTACAATTGGATTGGATCTTATCAAGAGCTATCAGATCATTGAACACATGGATAAAGAAGCAGACGATATATTCACAGAATTTCTGGGGACAACCGTGACCGGTAATGACAGTAGTGCTGAGGATTGGGTTGATTCACTTTATGAATCAATAAATAATTCTAAAAAGGACCCTTCAGAACATCATATTCAACAACAGCAACAACAACAAGATCTGTATAATGAAGTCTCTGAATTGAAAACAAAGCAATTACAACAAGATGACGATAATCAATCAAATGGTAGTTTCACAATCCCAGTGGATTCCCCTTCAATGCATATTTTTGTTCATTCAGATGATGAATTAGATCATCCAATTGATTCTATACCAGTTGTTGAATCAATAACTTCATCAAATACAAGTTTAAATACAAAGCCACCAACCTTTGCACAGGTGCAAAGTCAACAGCAGCAGCAGCAGCAGCAGAAATCCAGTTTAATACCCATTCATCCCAAACCAGATCTCGATTCCAAATCACGATCGTTACCAGCATCTCCTCTTAGTGATCGATTACTAATTTATAAATTAATTAAAGAGGGATTAAAAGATTATTGTGAATCTTTATACAATGCAGCACCTGATAAATCTCATGATAATAGAGCAGAATATATGTCGAAATATCTTCAAAGCCATAATGTCAATTTCTCAGCAAAGAATGTCAGTGAATGCTTTTCTCAAATTAGAAAGGATGAAACAGATTTCAATATAACTAAACAATTAAATGATGGCAGTATACTTGTTGAAATTAGAGGTTTATTAATTGAAAGTGTTAAAAGAAGAAAATCGTATACTAAAAGGAAGGGTGCTAAATCTTCTAAACTTAATTCAAATTTAAACAAAAATAATATTAATTCAATGGGATTGAATAAACCATCATTGTCATCAACAACAACAACATTATCACCTGTCAATATTCTAGCCAATAATAACGTTAATGGAGGTGGAGGTGTTGTTAGTTGCATTAAAATCGGTGCTTTTTTGAATCAAAGAAATCTCACTGTTGATGATTTAAATATTCAAAGTTTATCAGCTATTGCTGATTATTCTAACATTATTCAAAATCGTGAAGATGAACGTTATATTTATCAATTAAGATCACAAAGTTCAGCATTGAAAAATTGTATTGATGACATTTATGGTAATTCATTACCAGTAATTACATATCCTTTAACATATTCAAAGGTTCCATTAAATATTTCACCAACAATGTCAATTGATTTAGAAAATGATAGAATGATTTCTTATGTTGATGTATTATTAGATTTATCAGATATGATATATCCATCAGATAAAAGTATTTATTCACAGGGTAATTATACTAAAATTATTCAATTGAAATCTATAACTAGAATTTATGATCATGGAACATTAATTTATAGGAAATGTGATCCAGTTACAGGATTTTTCCCATCTGATGTTTCAAATGTTTCAAAAATCATTTTACCTTTGCAAGCAAAATTTTGGGCAGGATTTATTAATGATCATCACAACGGGATTGTGAATCAATCAGTTTTTGAAAAATTGAAAATAACTCATACATTATTACCTAATGACGATATCATAAAATTTAAAACTGGTTCTGCACCAATTTATTCATTTATTTGGGAATTTAATGTTTCAAAACCTGATCAAAATTTATTACCATATTCAGTGATTATTTCCAAATTAGATAAACAAAAGACTTTATCAACAAACTCTGCTTATCAACAATATATTCCCTCACCACAACCGGGAAATCCTAATCAACATCATCCACATCATCAACATCATCAACATCAGCACGATCCTCCTGTTGCTTCTCGTCATCAATCTCAACATCAGTCTCATTCATTCCAATTCCAAAAGCAACCCCCAAGAAGAATCATATCTATGGGTGCACCAACAACATTATCATCATCAGGAAATGCACAGTCATTAAATTCTGAAATTAGTTCAGGAATGGGAATTTACAAAAATAGTAATCATTCAATGAGTACATTACCTATTCATAGGAGTATGAGGAATTCCTCATCAGTTGGTCATAAGCGTACTAGATCCAGATCTGTAAATGAAATTGATTTTCTTTCAGATATTAACACCGCTGTTAATTCAACATTAATTAATGACCCCTTTACACCTGTTTCGCCCTCAATGATAATGAATAATGCCAATGGGGGTGGAGGATCGTCATTTAAACAACCGATGTTAGATAACAATTCCTTTTTACAATCTGATTTCGATCCATTTAGTACACCTCAATCAACTAGTTTCACTCAGTTATCATCAGCTCCAGCAAGTCAAACATCATTTGATTTGAACACTACTGCTAATAATGCTAGTTCAACTGGGGGGGCACATCATCATAGTGGCAATAACCCCCAATTAGGTCGGTTTAGGAACGTTTCAATGCCAAACCCTCAAAATATCTTTAAATAAATGATTTAATAAGCAGCAATCAAAAAAAAGGTGAATCATCATCATCATTTACACTTATATTGTATTAATTGGTTTACGATTTTGTAATCTTATTTTATTTTTAGCTCATTTAATGTCATCGCAATATGAGAATTTTAAAGTGCAGTGTAATGTAGTGTAGTGTAGTGTAGTGTAGTGTAGTGTAGTGTAGTGTCGGATGCTATAAAATTGGTATTATAAGGCAAATGAAATCACACTCACTGAATGCAATTTGTTCAAACTTTTATAACTAGTGCACAGACAAACCATTTCATATATATACAGATAAAATAGGGCAACTGCCAACGGAGCTACTCAATTTTTTAGTTCAACAAAGAAAGAAGTTGATGAGCGTATTGAAGTGATGATGCATTTCTTGCTTAATTGATAAGCAAAGACTTGAATTCCAAGTGCACTATATCTGAGTAATTACCTAAAATATATCCGGCCAGTAAATGCTGCTAACGAGACAAAGTTACTTCAGGTTTTAAACTTTGCTTCTTTAGAGCTTACCTAATGATCTACATATATTTGCGTTTCATTTTAAGCTTAAATTTGATATTGATATGATTTCACTCAAACCTGAAACCCGGGGCGCAATATTTCTTATTATTATTAAATGACATGCAATGGCACTATCCTTGTTATCAACAACTTTGTGTGTTGCTATAAGTTCAAAGAATACAGCACATCTAATACCATGGGGGTTGCACGGGTTCTGTGCCGGTATTTTTTTTCTTCTTCTTTTTCCTTGAAATTTTTCAATTGGCGATTTTGCTTCATTGAAAGAGAAACCGAAACAAAACAACCACAACGGGGAAGGATGTCTGTTTCTAGAGGTATTTGGTCCAATTTCAGTAATAGGGCAAGTAGTTTGGCGGTGAAGAGTCAAGCTGTTAAGAACGCACTTTTAAGCCCAGAACTACCAAATGGTCCAGCAACATTGAAATCAAGATCCAGTAAAATTCAATATAAATCACCAATTGGATTGGATAAAATTTATCCATTAGCATATGAATTCTTAGAAAGAGAAAGTGAAGCCATTTATTCTAAAATTGAAAGTGAAAAATCAAATTTAACATCTGAACAATTAGAAAAGTTACAAATTGAAGCAGAATTACAAAATCCACAAGTTATATTCAATTCAATGTTTGCAACCAATTCATTAGATAAAAGTCAACCTGTTTATAGACATTATTTGAAAAGGGAATGGGAATCTCGTTCTAAAATGTTAACTATGCAAAGATTAGAGACTCTTAAGGTGATTCCTGATACTTTACCAACACTTAATCCACAAGCTGATGTTAAATTAAGATTTTCTCATAATAATATTTCAACTTGGGTTGAACCAGGTACAGTTTTATCATCAAATGTTACTAGTAGACCACCTGAATTGGAAATCGTGGAATTTAAAGAATCAACTAATGATTTATACACCATTTTAATTGTTAATCCAGATACTCCAAATACTGATATTGATGGTTATTCCACCACTTTACAATGGGGGCTTCAAAATGTTAAATTGACCAATACTGATTCTATTTTGGATGCTAAGAAATTAGATCAACATCCAGAATATGAATTCATGCCGTATTCTCCTTCAGTTCCTGAAAAAAATACTGGTAAACAAAGATATGCTGTTTGGGTTTTTAGACAATCCAATGAGGGGTTAAAGAATCTACCAAGTGTTAGAGATCAATTTGATATTAGAGCCTTTGTTGAAGAAAATGGTCTCGAGGCTATTGGTGCACATGTTTGGAGATCCGTTTGGGATTTGAACACCGAAAAGGTGAGATCATTATACGGTTTACCAAGAGGTAGAATCTTCACTAAGGAAAGAAAGTAAATTGGTAATTATTAAGTAAATAAGTAAGTCGGTAGGTAGGTAGTAACGCTATAGCTATGTTTTTACATGTATATATAAAGATTAACAAATCACAGATATTCACCACATTTTAGTTTTAAATTTCTTTTGATTACTTTCACACCCCCTTCTCCCCTTCATTAGGCCAATTGAATTGTTTATAATTGGGGTTGACGGTGCTGAGCGTGAAAGGATGATATTTTTCTTGCCAATGAAATATGTATATACTTTTCTCTAAGCTAACGCATAATTAAGACATGAGTAGCTCCCTTGTAGTGAGAAGGGGGGAACTTTATGATTTAAATCAAAGACGTTGGGATGGTGAAGAGGGACTCTTTGAAGTGAAAAAATCACTTGATTCCAGTTTGAAAAAGAATACAGCATTTATAAAGAAAATTAAAATTGGTATTACAAAGGATAATGAAAAGTCATTAATTGATTCTATTAAATCGATTTCATTAGGGAAATATATTAATGAGGTGTCAGCAGCTTTATGTGATTCCCTTACAAGAGTTTCTAAACAAATGGATATTTCAAGTGCGGTTGAAATCACTTGTGCTTTGCATTTAAGATTTGGATTATTGTTTACACCATTTGTTGAATTATATTTTGTTCATTTCATTATCAATAATGACACTTTATCTAATAAAGATTTGAAGGATAAATTGGATCGAATTAAAAATGTGTTGAAATTGACAATGGAATTTCACTTGTGTGGATTATTTAGAACACAAAGTGATATGCCAAGGGATGAGTTACCTAATTATTTAAAGAAATTAGAGAAACAAAATAAATCAAATATCTATTTGATTGTGCCTATGTTGAAGGAAGTGATGGCATTTGATTTCACCAAGGGTACTACGTTGAATATCATTGCCTCCTTTTTGAAGGGTTATCACCAATACTTTGTTGAAGAACCTAGTGAATCGCCATCACCACTTGATGAAGAAACCCGGGGCTATCTGAAAAAGCTGTTTATCTCTTACACCAAGACAGCCATTAAAACAACAGAGAATCTTTCTTCAAGTATTCAAAAACATGAATTGAAATCCCATACAATTTCAATGAAAACTGGTAAGGTTGTGGAAGGTATAGCGGAAGAAATCAGTGATATGAAATTACTAATTGATAAATTTGATTCATTTTGTCAATCAGCTTGTAATATTTTAAATTTAGATTTACCTAAAAAGGCAGATGAGAAATTGAATAAACAATCCTCGTCATCATCATCGACAACTACAGTTGTTGTTCACCAACAACAAAATAATGAAATCATTTGGGAAAATGATGAAACAAGAAAATTTTATAAGGATATCCCCCAATTGAAGGATTTGGTTGATGAAAAGTATTTACAGGAAAGTGAATCCAATGTTGAATCAGAAAAGGGGAAAATCATTGATCAATTATTAATCAATTTAGATAACTCTAGTAGTGATGAAGAAGTGAATCAAGCAGTGGTGTTTTATTGGACTAATGGATTAAATAACAAGGCAAGTAAAAACAAAATATATCAACATTTCAAATCAATTGAAGATGTTACAAAATTCAAAAGCATTGCCAGATTTTTAAAAATTAACGAAAACTATTTTGGTAAATGTATTGAAGATATTATTGAAAGGTTAGATAAAAATTTTAGATTTCAAATTCATCATGATGACTTTGCAGCAAAGGAAATTTTAATATTTTCAGAATTGGTTAAATTTAAAATGATTCCAATTTATGTTTTATTTCATAAAATTAGAACATTAATATTGAATATTGATGTTAATGGTAATATTGATTTGTTAACATTATTATTTGAGGGGTGTGGTAAAATATTACAATATGATACTGATTATTCTGAAAATACCAATGAAATGATTGAATTATTGAAAAGAATTAAAGATGAACGTAAATTCATGCATAGTGATTATCAAGCTATTCGAGTGTTTTTATTTTCATTGAAACCTCCAAATGCTAAAAAAGTTTATAAGAAACCAGAACTAAGTATTGAAGAACAATTTATTAATCAATTGATTAAAAAGCAATTGAATATAAATACCATCAAGGAAGTTGTTGATTATTTAAAGAGAATGGATTGGGGGGATATCAAAATTAGAAGGTGTATTGAAACATCCTTAGTTAAACCTGATGAAATTAATTATATTAATATCTTCCCCCTAGCAAAAGTTATTGAAAAGTTATCAATGATTGTTGATTCTGGTATTTATATTAGAGTGATTGATCAACTAATTGAAAGCATCACATTAGGATTAGAAGTTAATGATTATAGAGAAAATAGAAGGAGACAGGCTCAAGTTAAATTTTTAGTTGAATTATCAAACTTGGCTATGTTTTCATCTGATCAATTAATGAAAATCATTTATAAAATAGTTACATTTGGTTATGAGGGCAATATTCCTAATCGAGAGATCATCAATGAATTGGATGAACATAATGATTATTTCAGATTGAGACTGATCACGGTTATTATTAGAGGATTAAATTTCAATAAATTTCAAAAGAAGGCAGATTTGTTAACATTTTTAGGATTATTTGATTATTATATATTTACCAAGGTGCATCCTATTCCAATTGAAGTTGATGATCAAATCAATTATATGATTGATGATGTTAATAAAGCTTTGAAGGTTCATATTGTGAGGGCCAAAAGATTTGAGGAAGCTATGGCGAATTTACAACAAGCGCTTGTGGAGCAGGGGTTGAGGAGAGAAAAGGGTGAGCAAGAGGAGGAAGAGGAGGAAGAGGAAGAAGAAGAGGATGATGAGGAAGAGGATGATGAGGAGGATGATGAGGAAGAAAGCGATGATGATGAGGAAGAAAGCGATGATGATGATGAGGAGGAGGAGGATGAGGAGGAAAGCGACGTTGATGATGATGATGATGATGAAAGTGAAAAAGAGGAGAATGAGAATGAAAACGACGATGATGCTGAGCTACGAGGGGGAATTAAAGAGAATGAATCAGATGAAGAATACGAAGATGAAGAATATGAGGATGAGGAAGATGTGTTTGCCAGGGAAGTTGAGAATCAATTCCAAAGGGAAATCGATATGGAATTAGACAACATCATTAAGGAGGAACTTCAAAGACCTAAACAAATCAACAGTGGGTCTACTTTAAGTGCACAAATTGGTGCGCCAGTTGTTTTGAGTAACAATACCAACAATTCTAAAAAGGGTGTGGTCAACTTCACCCTTCTAAAGAGAGGTGGAGGTGCTGGTCGTACACGGGAACTTTACAATATGGAACTTCCAGAGGATACGGTATTTGTTAAAAACATTGCGGACAGAGTGGCCAAAGCAGCTGAAGAACGGGACCGAATTAAAAGAATTGTGTTGCAAAGCATGGAGAAACAATCGGACACTCAAATGAACAACGTAAGCCATGGATCTCTTAATAAATGATGAAGAAACTCATCCAATCATCATGAGCCATTTTCCTCATTTTAGAGGGAGGGGGGGAAAAAAATAAAAGTTTTCGTTTTTTTTTTTTTTGTTCTCAAATGTTCAACGAAAAGTTCAAACTTCCCTTTTACGTTACAACTTAACGCTGAAATGTCATCCACTTTGAACGTGTTTAGATACTCTGCCCTTTTTGCGGGTGTTGCATATGGGTTTTCCACTGACCTTTCTCTCAAATCTGCTGCTGCCAAGAAGGCTGAAGAAGCTGCATTCCAAAAGAAGACTCAATTGATTGCTGAAGCAAAGGCCCAATACGCTGCCATTCAAGCTGCAAAGGCACCAGCTCCAGTTGCTGGTAGTGTTGCCTTCGACTTAGAGGATCCTAACTTAGATTTCGCCAAGGCCATTGATTCCGCTATTGCTTCATTGGAATAGATTGGTCTATCAACATATTATGATCATGTTTATTTAGACTGTGTTTAGATCCCCGTATATTCCCTTTTATTTATTGACCTTCATCTTTTGATCGACTAATCAAAGTGTACTATCCATTGATATATTGCTATATTGATTGTGGGCCAAACTGAGCAATTGGGGGGTATTTCTTGCCAAAGAAATGTCCCAATCCAATTGATAAAGTGACTTCGAATCGTTATTTCCACTTGTCAAATCCAAGCAGTTGTAATTGGATAATTCGGCCCTCCACGGCATCTCCCTCTATGTAATTTGCGGAGATGCAGGGAAACAAGAAAAAAAACCCAAAAAAAGGAACGAAAAAATAAATGATACCAGAAATATCAACTAATTACCACCCTCCTTCTTTTATTGTGACAGGCAAGAACTGATCATTCATGTATACAAAGACGCTCTACCGATCCTTGATTAAACAGGGTAGACGGATCCCCGTCCAAAATCGATGGCAACGAACTTCAGTGTTCCAAAGGCGACTATTTTCCCATAATTCATATTCCATAACAAATAAAAGACAAAATACAACATTATTTGTATCATCAGTGGGGTCATTTAGATCATTTTCATCTAAATCAGATGAAACATTTAGAAACTTTAGAAACTTTAAGAATGGAGATCAATTTTCAAAGAAATTTCTTAATGATTTAGTTGAATATACTGTTGCGGTTGCTTATTCACCAAAGGAACGTTCATCGAATCTATCAAATGATGATGAGGGGGGGGCATTTATTCATAATTTCAAATCCAAGATGGAATCAAATACAGGTGAAGATAATTATATAGTGGCGTTTACTGAATTAGGAGTTATTGTTGGAGTGTTGGATGGTGTTGGAGGATGGTCTGAGCAGGGGTTTGATTCAAGTGCAATTAGTAGAGAATTGGCACAAAATGTCACTAAAGTATATATGGATAATCCTAATTGGGACCCCCTAACTATATTAAATAAAGCATTTAAATTAGTTAAAAGTGAGGGAAATGTTCAAGTTGGTTCAACAACTATTTGTTTTGGTATTATTGATTCAGTTACTAAACATTTTCAAGGTTTGAATTTAGGTGATTCATGGTTTGGAGTGTTTAGAAGAATTGGTAATGATAATAATAAATATCATTGTATTTATCAATCAGATGAACAAATTTATTATTTTAATGCACCATATCAATTATCAATCATTCCTCAAGACTTTTTAAATGAAGCAAAGAAGAGGGGGTCTAAGTATTTAATGAATGAACCAAATGATGGCAAACTTTATGATTATGAACTTCAAAGTGATGATGTTGTTGTTTTCACTACTGATGGACTAATTGATAATATTTATCCTGATGATATTGAATTGTTCCTTAATGATCAAACTGAAATTGGAAGTAATTTAGGTGATATTAATAAGGTTATGGTTGATCAAACAAAGATTTTAAGTTTAAATTCTAATTTCAAGTCAGTCTTTTCACAAAAACTTTCAAAGGAAACTGGTCAACCTTATATTGGTGGTAAACCTGATGATATTACTTCAGTTATGGTTTATATCAAATAATTTAATTATATATATGTGTGTGTGTATGAGTGGTTTTGATTTTGATTTTGATTTTGATTTTTGTATATTTTTTATTCTTCTACTTATTCCATAATTTTATCCTCTTCAAAGCAACCTAGGGGAGAATCCATTATTATATAATAATGACACTTTTCAGGTTCATTGACTGATTTGATTTCTGTCTTTGCATTACATTTGAACTCAATTTCAGCAGATCTAATTGGTCCATTCCAACATCTTTGACCATTTTCAAATTTCAACTTGAAATGATGATCGTCAATCATTTCAATTCCACCTTCAAAGGACCCAATTTTGATGATAGACCCCCCTTTATCATGTTGTCTTAAATTACCATTTAATGTAATTGAATATTTATAATTTCCAACATCGTTTTCAAATTCTGTGTTGAGAGATCTTAAAATATCTTGGGGTCCGAAATTCTTATTAAGGTTTTTATCAGCAATATCTAAGTCCCTTTCATTGGTTTGAATATCCTTTTCTAATGAACTGATCTGGTTTTCAATTTCTGATAATGATAAATTATCCTTCAAGATTTCAATGGATGATGAAGTGACACCAAAAAGAGAGGACCAGAATTGTATTAAAATAGAAGTGACCCAATTAGGTTTTGATATTAACGCATTGCCTTGTTTAGGTAAATTATCGATTTCATTTTTAATATCATCGATTGCTCTAACTATTGAATCCATTGATATTGATAAATCTGACTCTATTTTATTAGATTTGTAGTTCAAGAAATTCTGTGCTGCCGATTTAACTGCTGGATCATTAAAATTATGATTATACTGTTCATTCATGTCATGAAGAATCTGTTCTAATGTGTCAACATTGGAATTAATTGATGACAACTGGTTTAATTGGGATTCAATTAATGCTTGTAAGTCATTTAATTTGGTATTGAGTTGATCATAAGTGGCATCATCATTTGCAATTGAAATCAATTCGTCCCTTTGACTTGTTAATAAATTCAATTCCTCTCTTTTGTTGATAATTGATGATTGAATAGTATCGATTTTTATTAATAGATCATCTTTCAATGATTGAGATTCATTTAAAATGATTCTCTTCAATTGCAATCCATTATCGATCAAATCATTGATTTTCTTTGACTCTTCTTTATATTGATTCATCAATTGATCACAAGTATCGGGACAGAGACCATTTGGTTCATCTGATCCGTCACAACAATCACAAACGCCATCATCAACACGATTTGACTGAATGATCTTGGGAAAATATCCCCTGTTTAGACAATAGAACGTGGCATCTTTACAAGCACTTGTGCCTGGTTCATCTGATCCATCAGGACAATCACAGTAATCGTCATTAATACGATCATAGGGGATCACTATTTCTGGATTATTTATACATTGGAATTGACCATCATGGCGTGGTTCATAATAATGCAAATTTCCAGGTGATACACCCTTTATATCCAAAGCCAGGGATGATGATAATGATAAACAGAGGCAAACATAGATTGAGGTCCATATCAACGGTCTGATTGCGGCCATTGTATGCCAATGAAGTAACAAACTCAAACAAGGTGCGTTACGTAAGCGGAAAGCCTTCCCCCCCCCAAAAAAACTTCAAGTGAGGTGCGGGTGGTTACGTAAGCAGGGGCTCGTTTAGACAGTGCGGGTGTAAAGTTTACGAGTGAGGGTTTAAGGCGCGTTGTATGGAGTGTATGTTAAGTTTTCGAACTTTATGGAAGAATCAATAAGAATCCACTGTCCAACCTGCGTCAGGGCACGCCCCATCTCATATTGGGGGGGAGTGGGGGGCCCCGCCACGACTTCACAACTTGTAAAAAAATCTATTATTTCTATAAAAATGTATATAATATAAATTACAATGATTATAATACAGTTAAATGTTTGCACTGAAACTTGTAATATATCCGGATTTATTTAAATGCGTTATTTATGGATGTTGGGGCTTCTGTTGACCGTTTGATTCTTCTTCACCCCTGCTCATTTCTACTGTGGTGTGTTCAGTTATTGGTGGTAAAATAACTGGATATCGGTATTGGGGGGGCTGTGTGTGTTGTTGAATGAGTCCCATATGTGGGGGAAATGGTAAAACATGCCCATATAATGATTGCTGATATTGAATGCCATTACTTGAGTGTGTATTTGCATGTGCTAATGGTGGTCCTATGGGGGCAACCTGTAGTGGGGGGTATGGTGCTAATGGTGGCCCCATTGGCTGTGACACATGGTGGAAAAGAAGTGGCTGGCAATTATTTCCTAAGTATTGGGGGTAGTAAAATTGTTGAGGTTGAGGCTGTGGTTGAGGCTGTGGTTGTGGGCCCGCTGAGGATAGTAGAGGCAATGGCGCTGAAGATGGACGAGAATCCGTTTGTGATTGAAGCTGTGGTTGGAATTGGAATTGGAATTGAGGTTCCGAAAGCGGTGTTATGGATGGTGATGACAAAATCGGGACTGGAAATCGGTGTTGTTGAAACGGACGTGGTGATGATGATGAGGGTGGGCCCATAGCTGAAGCCAAGGGCAATACTGCTGCTGCTGGTACTGGTACTGGTGATGGTAAATTGATTGGTGACAATGACTTCGATGAATTTTTCACTAATGTTGATTGTGATGTCCTTGGTGAATCTTCTTTTGGAAAACGACAACGCCGATTCCCCCTTGAACAATTTCTACAAATAGGCTTCCTTTCATCACATTTGACCCGTCTACTACGACAAGTGAAACACCCCTCTCTTGACCTTTTGGAAAATGCCCGTTGCCTCTTCCTAATTGGCATCTGAATTTGATATTCTCAAAAAACGAGAAGATGTTGTGAACGACTTTTTTATATAATAATTAAATGGTGCTTGAAAAATGAGGGGCCAATTTCACTGCATGCCAAGCTTTAAAAAAAATGTTCTGGCGCTGCGCATCAAGAAATTCCCCCCCATTTGAGATGGCCTTAATTGATAGGAAGGAGAGGGGGGGCACAACTGCAAGGCAATGGGGGGCATTAATAGAAGTCACAAAAATGTAGATATTTGTGTTCCATCAAAAAAGGCCTTACCGAATATTCTGACAGGCGTTGTTTCCACCTTATTATGCCCCATCATAACAATAAAAAGGCCATATTTCACTCACTTTACGTTAATTATTTTACCGCAGGTTCTTTGTTGACGCGGTTGCCATGCCTGCATTAACACTATTTTTTAAACGCATTAACGAAGCACCCAACATATCATCTTGTGAACTGATCCCGAACTCGAATGGGGAAACCCCCTTTCCTCCCTCGCTTTGTAGATCTGATCTCTCTTGTTCAAGTCACCATTTTATTATGAAACATTAATTAAGGGGGGACTGCCGCTCTTTTCCGTTCCTTCGGTTTGGACTCGGTTTCGCCCGACTCCAGCTTCCTATTGCGGAAAAAGGTAAACATCCCAATACGGAAACGGAAATGGAAATTATGACACAAGGAAAACAAAAAAAATTAAAAATTAAAAATTAAAGAAAAAAAAATGGGTGCAAGGCAAAACATAAACTTCAAACAAGTTTGACAAGCCTCCTTTCCACGTATAAATATTCTTAATATAAATTAGAAATGATTTCCCAAGAGGGGACATCGTCTATTAACTCAATTATTAATGAGATCTTGGAAAATAATAAAAAACTCGATCCCAAAATGCATCCTCCAATGGAATCACCAAACTTATCAGCTATAAAAGACACAGCTGTAGTGTTTTATGGTCATGATATACTTTTAGGAAATACAATTGCCTTAATTTATAAAGATGAATCCTTTGGTGACACACTTTCAGCAATAATAATTGCAAAACATGGTCATGATTTTCATTCTCATTTAAATATATCCTCTACTTCTAAATACAGACCTGCTATATCAAACTTACCTTCTAAGATGCAAAAGAGTAAAGTGAGAAGATCATTGGCTGTTGCACTTTTAAAATCTTATGCAAATTTATCAAGGAGTGTTATTAAAGATTTATTAAATCAAGCAGGATTACCAAATGATAAATTCGATTGGGACGAAACTAATGCTGGTCAATTAGCTGCAAATATGATCCCTTTAAATGAAAGAAATTTAGATAAAATTTTAAAGGAAATCTCGAATTTTGGTTACCTTTCAAATGAGATGTGGGATTCATTTGTTGTTGATGTTGTTTATCAAGATCAATTGTCATTAACTGATTCCAATAATGCGCTTGCCTTTTTATTGGGCGATCAATTAGATCAATTATTCGATCCTTTAACAGAATATTCCCCAGAACCAACAGAAAGAGCTTATAAACCTCCAATAAATGATGACACTAAAATATCACTGCCACCTTTAATAGAACAAATTGTTAGTGAATTAATAACTGTTCAAACTAATTTCACAACAACAATGGTCAATGTTCTTCAGAATTTTATTGTGCCTCTGAGAATTGTTGTATTAAAGGGTCTCATTCCTGGTTATACAACTAATAAATTAAATCAAATTTTACCTCCAACGATTGATGAAGTGACTAGAATCAATTGTATCTTTTTAGATATATTGAAATTGGCTCAACCATTTGGCTCATATGAAATTTTAAAAGCTTGTGGTACAACTTTACCTTATTTTTATAAGGCATTAATGCGTAATCAAGCTGCTACTAAGAATTTTAGGGAAAACTTTATTAACCTTGTTAATGATTTGAAAAATTGTGGTAAAGACGATTTATTAACTGTTGATAGAAGTACTATTGGTCAAGTTGTTCATTCACCATTACATTTAACCAAATTAAGATTAATCATTCATAGATTATACAAATCAAATAATTGGCCAGATAATTTACAATCAAATGTTGATAACTTTATTCAATCGTGTGATAATACAATTTCCTCTTTTGCAAATGATACTTTAAAACCATATAATGGTCGTATATTCACACCAACAGGAAAAATCCTTGCAGAAGTTGCAAAGGGGTGGCCAATGGAATTACAATATGGTTGGTTAACAAGACGTGTTGTTGCTATCTTTGACGCCACTGATTTATTATCAAATGATATTCAAAATAGGGGGGTTATTGTCATTTTTAGTGATCACATTTTATTTTTGAGTATTGTTGAGGATGATCAATATTATTCAGATTATTGGCAATCATCAACCAATTTAACTCATAAACCTTCAGTTTCAGATATATTAATGCATTCATTAACAAATGAAACTCCATTCACTAAATTACCAAATATGAAAGTTAAAAATTGGTCTCAAATCGATCATGTTGATGCATCTCATTTCAATAATAATATCATCAAATTTTATGATTCTCATCAGGAGAACTTTGTCAATATTTATCAATTAGATCAACTCACTGGTAAACACATTTCTGAAATTATTGCAAGATCTAAAATATTGAATAAATCTGAATCATTCCATTTATTTCTTGGTCATTCTAATACCAGAAATTTATACTATATTACTCATACCGATGAATCTTATTCTAATGAAAAGACCAAATCTCCCCTATTAATTCTCTTCAATACCCCCTTTGATCCAAATACCTTATTAAAAACATATTCTCATGCTCACTGCATTTTAACATTGAATTTCATCGATAATAATATTATTCAAATTAAGGGCATCTCTTGTTCTCATATTAATGAAATAATTGATTTCAAAATTTCTATTAATGAATTAGAAATTTCATTAACAAATTTAATTTTAAATCTAACATTTTTCATTAATAACATTTCCAATCCATTTAAAACTGATTATATTTCAAATATCAATGATTTTATTAATAATCAATTACTTCAAAATATCAATTGTGATGATGATCATTGGGAAAAGAGTAAATTAAAGATAATCCAAAGAGCAGACAATTTCAAATTGGAAAAGGATATTGTCTTAGAGCAGTCTGTTAAAAAGGTTAAATCTTTACAAGCATTAGATAATGTTAAAGAATTGGATAGATCAGATACAACAAAAGTCAAAAAATCTCATAATAAAAAGAGATCATCTATTTTCAAACTATTTTCAAATTCCAAACAACATCAAATGACTGAAGCGGACCCAATCCATTTACCTAAAGTTAATGAATTTAATAATAAAGTTAATGAAACTGAGGGCAGTATCTATGTGAATTCTAAATTCGAGTTCCCAATGGAGGAAGCATCAACTATAAAGTCGCAACCATTATTAAAGGGTGTTAGATATTCCAAATTGAATGATCACGATGGTAATGCTAAAGGGTATAAAGATTCTGTTGATTTAATGGCAAAATTAGATCAACAGGCCCAGAGGAAAAATGATATTTTAAATCACGATACTGACCTTTATGCCGACTTATTTGAGTTTAGTAGTGATAAAAACCAACAAGAACAACAGCAACAAAGACAGCAAGAACTTAAAATTAATATTCCAAAGAGCTCTCCAAGAAAATTGCATAACGAAGTAGATCTGAAAACCGATTTGAAACTTGAAACTAATGTCAAATTATTTGCCTCACAAGACAACACACAAAAGGGGAAAGCTAATATGCCAATAAATCCTCCACGCTTGACATCATCAATTCCGCCTGCACCTAAATCTATGTTAGTCAGATCAGATTCTTATTATGTCAAATTCCAAAGAATGAGAAGTAAACAAGAGGAATTAATTAAGAAAAATGGTATTTCTGATATCTCTGAATTGTCCCACTTGACTCCAAGTACGTCCATAACTAGCAAATTGCTTTTATCCCCCTCTATGAATAAACGCTTGTCAATGTTGAAAATTAATGAAGAAGAAAGTGAAAATTGGGTTAAGTTTGAAAGTAATTCGAACTTGAATTCAATCTTATCTGCTAATGAAATATCACAAATTTCTGTACCAATGAAAGCTGTTATCAAATCTCATAACGTTTCAAGAGTCACTACTCAGCCTATGGCGAATTCAACGTTTAAAAACATTGATTCTACAATGTCTAGTTCTACAATACCCAAATCTTCGATATCAACTAGAAGCTCATCTGTTAAATTGATTTCCTCTTCAGTGATTAAAAGAGTGACACCACAACCAGAATTCGATTCCATCGTTGAAGAACATGAAGTGGAAAATGAAAATGAAAATGAAAATACCTTTGGATCAAGTATTTATGAATCAAGTATTGCTGATTTTGGTAAATTTGATAGTGTGCGTAGTGCCAGGAACTATGAAAATCCATATTTTAATTCGGTGAATCAAACCGAATTACAACCACTAAAGGAACAAAGTGACGAGCCTCAACAACAGCAACAACAACAGCTTTTGATAAATAATGAAGATTCTATTATTCAATATATAGATTATACGAATTATAGTGATGAAGCCAACAATAATGATCCAAGCGTTGATTTCTTTGGTGATTTAGGTTTAGATTTATCACAACCCGAATTAACAAATTTATCTTCAGATACAATAGATGAAGTGGGGGTTACACCAAAGACTCCTGGAGATAAAGCACACTTTGAACAACAACTTGAGGGGAAATTTCCTCAAACTGAATGTCAAAGCAAGGATTTTAAATCATCTAGTGTATCATTATGTTCTGTTTTAAATGAAACTACGCAAGCCGAAATTTTGTTAAATTTATGGAATAGAGATGAACATAGCATAATAAATAAAAGTGATACCGTTATGGGATTACAATATTTATTAAAGGACAATTCCTATGCTTATTTAAATGCCGTTTTTAAGGATAAACATTTAGATAAGAGTCATTTAGTTAGAGATCCAACTCATTGGAATTTATCAAATAAATGTAGTTGAAGAACGAAGCTTGATTTTCTTTTATTTTATTTGCCTTGAATATATCGTATTTGATCTTATTTTACATTTGTATTTATGTACAAGTCTTATATAAATTTATTTAACCCAATCTTCTATTATTTCTTAAAACCTTTGGTAAACCCTTAACAAATCCCTTATCATTTTCATTGATGATCAAAAACACACGACCACTTTGATTCATACGACCTGTTCTACCAGCTCTATGAACCAAATCTGCTGAATTCTTTGGAACATCTAATAAAATAACGTTTCTAATTCCTTGAAAATTCAACCCTCTACTTAATAAATCTGTACACACCAAAATTTTCAAATTTGGTCTACTTGGATCTTCAAGGGGGGTTGGAGATTGTAAGAATTTAGAAACTAAATTCTTTCTTTCTTCAATATCACTACTAATCGACGCAACATCATGACCATAAGTAGATTTCAACTTTTCAGCAACCTTTGAACAATCCTCCTTTGAATTAACAAATATTAAAACTCTCTTTTCATATCCTGCTTCAGTACCATCACAATGAATAGCATAAAGTGTTTGTGCTAAAGCCTTCATCTTAGACCCCTTATATGGATTAACAGAGGCATTAATAACTCTAAATTCAATAGCTTTAGGAATCTTATGTAAACTTGGAGTTGAAATCGATTTGGCATCGGGAAATAAATGTTCAATAGTTTTATTGAATTTGGCAGGATATGTTGCTGATGAAAACACTAAGGTATTCATATTCGTCATGTGTTTAAGGATACCATAAGTTTCTTCAATAAAGGATTCATCCATTAAAGTATCAGCTTCATCAACAACAGTAAATGAGATAGAACCAAAAATCATTCTTGGATTAGAAATGGAATCATATCTTGATAAAGAATGTAACTTACCAGGCGTTGTAACCATAATGTCAATACCCTGTCTAAATTTTTCAATAAATACCTTAAAATTAGAATCTGTATCCCATTTCAAAATATTTAAATCAAGTTTATCTGCCATATGTTCCACTGTTGTATAAACTTGATCAACCAATTCATGCGTTGGCACTAAAATAACAGATTTTATACCTGAACGATGTTTAATATATGGTTGATCACCAATATATTCAACTTCCTTATTGAACACTTGACGACCCTCCAATAATTGTTGTAATAATGGAGCCAAATAGGCCCATGTCTTACCACTACCAGTTTCAGCAGCTAATGTGAACACACTTAAAAATTCACTAGGTTTCCTCTTATCATTAATAATTTTAATTGCAGCAGATTGAATAGGAGTTGGACGGATGATTAATCCATTTAATTCACCCTCAGTTTTAACCTTTTTAACAGGTGAAATGAAATTCTGTGATCTTAAAACGGTATTCTTTTTAATTTCTTCAAGCAATGCCATTCTAATTTCAGGAAGGATCTTAAGTTGATCGAAATCTGTAACTTTACTAACAAGTTTCAAAATACCCTCTCTGACTTTTTCATCCGGTAATGTCAATCCTGAATAATTCCCAAACTTATATGGAGGAAAAGAATCTGGATTACTACTCTTAATTTGTCTTTTATCAACACTCAGTTTAGCTTTGGAAGATGGAATGATTTGCCTTTGAATTTTCATTTTCCTTCTATATTTTGCGGAGGATGCAAACCTAATTTGGTTCCAAGCCAAATTATTGGTCCCCTTAACTCCAATAACTGCACCAATCATGTCTATAATCAAGAAGAAAGGGGGCTCTATATTCCTATATAGGCGAAAAAAAATTTCATACATACAAGACCAATGTGGCGCATGAATTTTTCGTGTAATTGTTTACCTTGCTTCACTTTTCATTGATCCAAATGGCGAAAATGCCAATGGAAAGGTCGAAGATGAGTGCTAAGCGGGTGAGGTCACATTCAAACATTGGAGACCGTCTTGCTTATTCCAATACCCCGAAAACTAGAGAGCCAAACGTGTTCCATAGACTAAGTTTGCACGCGTCAACTATCCATAAGGATGATAATAACAATAATGATATTAATAACCAGGGTAAATTGCCTCCTAAAAGAAACTGGAAGTTTTCAGATTTTGAATTGGGGAGGAAATTGGGGAAGGGGAAGTTTGGCAAGGTGTATTGTGTTAGAGAAAAGGCCACCGGATTTGTTTGTGCAATGAAGGTAATTTCTAAAAAGGAAATATTATCATACCATGTTGAAAAGCAATTTGTTAGAGAAATTGAAATTCAAGCCAATGTGAAACACCCTAATTGTTTATCATTGTATTGTTGGTTTCATGATGATCAAAATGTTTATTTATTATTGGAATATGCAGTTAATGGTGAATTATATAAATTATTGAAGAAGCAAAGAAGATTGGATGATATTAGGGCATCCTATTATATATATCAAGTGGGGTTAGCATTGGATTACTTACATGGGAAACATATAATACATAGAGATTTGAAACCAGAAAATATTTTACTTCATTTCAACAATGTTATCAAATTATCGGACTTTGGGTGGTCAACCTATAAAACTGATGAGAATAAAAGAAATACCATGTGTGGTACCCTGGACTATTTACCTCCAGAAATGGTGGAAGCAAAGCCACATGATAATAAAGTTGATGTTTGGTCCCTAGGAATTTTACTTTATGAGTTACTTGTTGGTAAACCACCATTTGAGGAGGAACAATCAAATCTCACATATAAGAGAATTGCACGGGTGGATTTGAAGGTCCCATCCTTTGTTAATCCTGAAGCTGCGGATTTAATCAAAAGACTTTTAAAATATGATCCAAATAAAAGAATCAGTTTATCAGAGATACCCCATCACCCCTGGATTACAGGAAACAGACCATTGTGGAAGAAATTAAGAGAATAAACATAAATGATGGGATATTGTTGATTAACCAATACATTTCAGTTGAAAGCAAATCAAATCAAATAAGATCGGCCGGGCTTCAATTTTCGGAGCTAGCTAAATTTTCGGAGCTAGCTAAATTTTCTTCCATATAAATAGCGGAAGATTGTTCTGCCGCATCCCATCCCTCCAATTATATTAATGTTATTATCAATTAAACAAGGAAAGATGTTCACCATTGCTACTGTTAATAGATCTATCACCAACTCAATTGTTAGATCATTTTCCAATAGAGCTTACATTAATAGCACCGTTTTTGCTAAGAAGATTGGGGTTGCATCACCATTTATCAGTAACAGAATGTATTCCACTAAAAAGGCCAGTCCAAAGGCCAATCCGGATCTTGAATTTAGAAGTGAATATTGGCGCAAAAATCCATACTATTGGCGCTATTACCGTCGTGGAGGAGGGGTGTTTAAGTTTATTGTGGGGACCTTTTTAGTGGTCTTGATTGCACGGATGGTCTTTTTCCCTGGATCCTCTGAAAGATCTTGGAAGAGAAACTGTCCAAAATCAGATTTATATACAAAGGTGGTGAATGAAGATGGTACTGAATCTTATCAAAAGGTTGAATTTAAAGATATGAGAAATTTATGGTGGTCAGAAAGAAGAATCAATTGTAAAGATTTTGAAGAGTTTATGCAATACAAGGAATGGAAAAATAAAAGAGATTTAAGTTGAATTAAGTTAAATTAAATTACATTGACTAAAATTAATTGTTTCCCTTTTTGTAATTGATGCTTGTAAATATTCAACTTGAATCCCTTTTTTGTTGCTGTTCTTCTTTCATTTTGATAATACTTGAATTTTATTGATCAATGGAATTTTATGTACATATTTATCTATCTTTTCATTAATGCAATTTTAACTCGCCAATATCCAACCCCTCCTTATCCAAAATAGAACTTTTGAAATTATAGATTGGCATCAAACGCATATGCAACCATTCTTCATTTCCCCCAATGGATAATAGTTGATCTTTGACCATTGTGGAAGAAATTAAAAGAATAAACATAAATCATGAGATATAGTTGAACAACCAATACATTTCAGTTGAAATCAAATCAAATCAAATCAAATCGCCGGGGCTTCAATTTTCGGAGCCACCTAAATTTCCTTCTACTTAAAAATTTCAGCACAAGCTGAAACATGAGAAAATTGTTAAGTGGATTGGTCTTTGACCTGTGAATTCAAGGAAAGTCTAACGCAGGTCACTGCTGTGACTAATCAGCCAAATGAGATCCGGTTCTCATTTCGTCAACTGGGAAGATTAGCATTCTTTTTGTAGCGAGAGTATAAAGAACGGGTAAAATGCCATTCTTTTTTTTTTTAGCTTATCTTTTTCTTTCTATCAAAGTTTCATTTAAAATACTTATTGATCGCTCTAACTAGTATGAAGATCGTTGAGTGATTCAGTATTACCTAATTTAAGTACATTGTTACACTTACACATCCAAGTATGTATTAATAAAGATGGATTTGTTACCCCCACCGGGTGGTACCGAGCGAGTGGTTGACTAGAAAAATGCATTAAACCTACTAGTGCGAACGGTCGAAAAGCTGAACGGGGCTTTTATAGCATCGTTATTGTTTACCATGAATCAACAAGATAAACAAAGTCACCAGAGTTTCTCTGGATCTTACTATGAGGGGCGGCCGTACCCCTCCAATAATACAAGTGAGAACTCACCACCATCATATTTTGACCATGTAAACCAACCATCTGACTCAGTTTCCTTTGGTCACCCCGCAAATAACTTTCACCCAACTGAAATGTTTGAAAGAAGAGGCCTAAATCATCACAATGACTTGGGAGATAATTACGGGCTGCACCGATATGAGTATCGTGATGTGCCGGAGTCCTTGGCTAGAGATAACAATGGCGTTCAATATTCAGAGCAAAATCCCAATTACGAGGAAAACAAAGCGCAATTCGGTAGCCCTATAGCTCATAACGAAACATGGGCAGCAACAGAGGAGGATTATAAGCTGATTAGCCTTCCGAAAATTGATTTCATATTGCGTGTCAAATCACGTCTAAGTCGCAAAGCAGGACGCCCATTTGATCCCCCTCCTCCAAGCTTTTCACGTCAAGTACCTCAAATATCAAAAGCTAAACTCCAAAATTTCCGCCCCTTGGTTCTTCAATCTGATAGCAAATCAGGTTTGGTTGGTAGTGGTTTTAAGCCGGCTTATTTGGGTTGGTTATTTGCACCATTAGACGTTAGTGCTGCAGATTACGCTCGATTCCTTGAAGATATCTTCACAGCAGGTAAAGTTGGTGGTACAGGTCAAATTATATCTAATGTTGCACCGTTATCCATGCATATGGGTGTATCTGGGTATTTTGTAACAAAGGCAATAACTCATGCATTTGCACGCAAAAATGAACCAATTGTAATGGAGACTATTGAAGTTTGGCAGGAGAGATTTTTTGCTCCACGTGGAATGGATGTATTTGCTGTTAGCAATGGTGAGCGTGTTACTGGTGCTCAGGTAGGTGGAATTCCTCCTACTCTTTCACCAGAAATAGTTACATTAATTGGTGCAAACAAAAATACCAAACAAAGTGAGTTTCTTGATAAAAACTACGACCAGGAAGGCCATTATGATAATTTGAAAGGTTACTCTTCAGATGAAAGTCTTGATTCACACAAATCTCGAGATTCTCAAGGACGAAAGCTATCCAAAGACGAAAAAAAGGCTTGGAAGGCCCATGTTAAGATGGTTAAAAAGCAACGTAAACAGCATAGTAAAGAACTTAAAGATCATCAGAAAGAGCTTAAAAAAAAAAAAAAAGATGAAGACAAGAAGAAAAAACATGGGAGAGAGAAAGATACACCATTACTGGTATTTGCACCACTCCATTCTAGTTTTGCTTTTCCTTAATTCTGAGGGGGTTTTAATTTACATTATATCTTGACAATCTTAATAAAGCTACAATGCGGATTTGCAAGGTTAAATAAAAACCTACTATAAATAAATCACCGTGAAATATATTCTGCTGGGTTGGGGCTGTTTGTGTATATAGACCTCACTATTTAAAACCGTGGCATACTTTATATTAATAGCAACCTTTTTCAACTTGATTCATAATCATAAACAAACGTTGCATCCCTCAGCACGGATTTAACACAAGTGGGCCCTTGAAAGAACTTTTGCGCGGCTGTAACTGCATTACGTAACGTTCTTTTCTTTTGTCATTTTCACTGAGCGATTTTCTAGAGGGCTCAATTCACTCTTAGAAAACTTATAATACAGATTTGGATGGAATCTTTTCTTGTATTCTTTATTGTTCAGCAATTAGTGCCGGTTTTATTGGAGCATACCATATTTATCAGGAAAATATATCTGGGGTGATTCAAAATTTCATTTCTTCAGCCATTTGGAATGTATGAGACCTCTTGTAGACGTGCAGTGATCTTATAATTATCTGGTTGCGAAGGAGTCAATAAATTCATTTGAAAGAAAAGTGGTTGAAAATCAAGATGGAAAATCAATGTGATGTTAAAGGGCTTCCTAGCTCGATGCTAAATCTATGAGAATGGAAAAATCACATGAAAGATTTTAAACTTAAATCTATAACCTTTTTGCCCTATCTCAGGATTTATCACCTTTTTAGTTTTCTTGGGTGTCGGGTATCACTAAACATACCTTTTTGGGTTTAGAAACTGCTATATGGAACCAATTACCCGATTCGCCAATTCACCTTGTTTCAAAATTCATTTGCTTTTCTAAACGTGACAACCTTATAATTGTTATATTTTCTGATGCATTGAATATTTGCTGCTGGAACCGCAAAAGAAGATAGAATAGAGGGCACTGCGAAAATTTGTATCCTCTCCCTATCACTCAATTGGCAGTTTTTCAGGGATTGAATAATTAGAAGTTACTGCCTCCTTTGCAGAGAATATGCGTATAAAGTTGCTGTGACTGTGATTTAGAGAATGCGAAGAATTTTTCAAAAATGAAGATAATAGGATTGTAGTAATCTTGCTTTAAAGAGCATAACACTCCGGAATTAACTGATGTAATCTGTGGATATATAGCTTTGAATTTACTGCAGTGTATACGTGATAAGATGCATAAATATGATGTGGCTAGTAAAATACTCACGTCATCCACAAAGAAACATAATGTGGCGATAAAAGAAGCTTTTCTGATCCTTTACAAACTTACAGTGGCAGGTGGCTTAAATGAGCGACTCACTCATCTCTTGAAGTTAACCCGTAAAGAAAATTAAATGGACAAAAGAAAAGTGAATTAAACCTTTCTAGCCGAAAATTTTTCTGCCGCATCAATGTTATTATGACGTAAACAAGGAAAGATGTTTGCCAATGCTATTGTTAATAGAGCTAGTATCAACTCAGCTGTTAAATCATTCCATAATAGAGCTTATATCAATAGCGCACCTTTTGCTAAGAACATTGGGATTACATCACCATTCATCAGTAGCAGAATGTACTTCAGTAAAAAGACCAGTCGGGAACTTGGCTGTAGGTGCCAGTATTGGCGCAAAAATCCATATTATAGTTGCAATTATCGTCATGAATGATGAGTGTTCAAATACATTGTGGGGACCTTTTTAATGGTTATGTTGTTTTTTCCTAGATCCTCTGACAAAAATTCGAAGGGAAACAGTCTAAAATCAGATTTATATACTAAGGTGGTGAATGAAGATGGTACTGAATCTTATAAAAAGGTTGAACTTAAGGACATCAGAAACTTATGTCGAGAAAGAAGCATCCATTCTGAAGAGTTTGAAGAGTTTATGCAATACAAGGAATGGAAAAATAAAAGAGATTTAAATTGAATTAAATTAACTTAATTGTTTCCCCTTTTATAATTGATGCTTGTAAATGTTCAACTTGAATCCCTTTTTTGTTGCTGTTCTTCTTTTATTTTGATAATACTTGAATTTTATTGATCAATGGAATTTTATGTACATATTTATCTATCTTTTCATTAATGCAATTTTAACTCGCCAATATCCAACCCCTCCTTATCCAAAATAGAACTTTTGAAATTATAGATTGGCATCAAACGCATATGCAACCATTCTTCATTCCCCTCAATGGATAATAGTTGATCTTTATCCATTTTGTCAAATTTTTCACCAATTGTCTTGTAAAACTTTAATAGAGTGACGACATTTTTGGTTTCTCCCTTGTTCAACTCATATTCGTTAACAAATTGCATAAATTTATCAATTCTTCGAATAAAATCTTTGAAGAATTCAATTAAATAAGTAATGAAGGTCCCTTGGACTTCATCTAATTGATTTTCTGTTAATTCTGTATATATTTGATAACACCTTTCATAACCTAATTCAAATTCATTAATATCCAACTCTTGTTCCCCCTCTTGGTCTTCATTATCATCTTTTCCCATATTCTTGTCGTCGTCAAATTTAGACCATTCAACAGCTTCAGAGAAAATAAAATAAGAATAAAATTGCTCTGCAATCACCTTGATATCACTGAGTTCATCATTTTCAAAACTTAAAGACAATTGAACGTTGGGTGATTGTCTTAATGAATACAATCTATTATTTAGGATTTCATTCTTCAGAATACCACTTTTGAAATAACCAAATACCGGTATTTCCAAAACCTTTTGAATACCACTAGAAGTTGGTAAAAAGCCGTAATTCATAAAATATTTATTCATGTCTTCCAAGTGAGAATAACTAATATATATTTCAAATGGGGTTTCGAAATCTTCAACCTTTTCCAAATCTAACTTCAATATAATGTCATTACTAACCTTGTCCACGTCAAAATATGCGTTCAATTTATCATTATCATGATTCACAAAATCCAAAACAGGTACTAATGTCACATCGACTATGTAATCTTCCTTTTCCTCTTCCTCTTCCTCTTCTTCTTCTTCTTCTTTATCAATTGACGTAGGAATTTCTAATGTTCTAGATCTCACTGCTGCATTCAATTGCAATATTTGACGAACAGAGATCCTAACATGAAACTCCACAAAAATCCAATCACTTAGTTCTTGCCATTTGTCATCAATCAAATCCATTCCTAATGCTGTAAGTAATGAATTGCCCTCAAACTCACTTAAAAAGTCCTCGATTAACAATTGATTATCACTGCACAAATTAAATACATTTGTAGACTCTAAGATATCAAGATATTCTTTAATGACGCCCATATCATCCCCGCCATTGTCCCTTTCAATTAAAATCATGTATCCTAAAAGGTATCCTAGAATAATTGATGTTTCATTAATGCTATTCATTTGACAGTATTTATTCAAGACCCTTTTAATAACAAGGGCTTGAGCTTCGTCTTCAAGTCCCATTGTCCGTTGTCTCAATGTATTGATATTAAATGTGGCATTACGGGGGATTCGTAGTATTTCTAAATGATTAGAACTAGGAAGAAGAGATGATGTTGCATTTGATAATTTAGGATCAAAAAATACCCCAATCCCACTTGTTTCTGTTGATTTTATTATTAAATTCTCATGATGTTTAATATCCATATCATGGACCCATTCTATCCACTTCTTTCCCTGCGGGATATTAGTGTGAAACATTTATTGTTATAACCCTAAGAAAAAAGGGAGAGGCCTCAGTAGCGCTTATTATGAATGAAATACAATCTCTTAACTAATTTATAAAATTTCCAATGCTTAATATACGAAACTCAACTTATAACCTCTGCCTGAGAAGGTGTGTGTTTGTTTAAGAAATTAAAATATTTGATGAAATATTTTCAAAACGTTGTGAATTCACCTTAATGTACACAACCAAAAGTTCTCTGTAGAGCTTGTCATTTTCAGCAGCCAGTTTATCTATACTTTTAGAGTCTAAAACCCAAACAACACAATCACTATCAGCGGTATAAGTGATACTTCTATCAGAGTTAGTTATCACCAAATCACCAAACAGGGTCAATGGCAATTCAAAACTTTTAATATTGAAATTCAAATCATTGAAACTTATATTGAAATTGATCATTCCCTGTTCAAATAGAAACAAACGGGGTTGATTGGAATTTTTATCGTAAATCATTTCCCCCTGTTTATATTGAACCCTCACTAAATACTTGCATAGTTGATTCCAAAAGGTTTCATCGGTGTAATCACTAACACCTTGAATTATTTGTAAAATCAAATATAATGGTTGCTTCAAAGCAAAGGAGGATTCCCTTCTTTGACCACCTTTTGTTTTCATCAATTGGTCCAATTGCTTTTGCTCATTTTGATACCTCTTCTGAGCAGCATTCATGAAATTGGTTGTTCTTGGTGTACCAATATCAACTAAAGAATCCCCAAATGATTGATTATTGTTGAACATTAAATTCATTGGAATTTTCTTTTTATCCAATACATTTTGTTGTTGTTGTTGTTGTTGATTTTGATGATGTTGTTGTTGCTGGTGCTGATGCTGCTTTTGAGCTAATAATTCCTTATAATTTTGTAAAAATCTATTTTCACACCATTCTAATGCTGAATTAAGATTATTAAACATTTGAATTCGTTCATGATGTTCATCTTCTTCCCATAATCCACAATATTTTAAAGATTCTACTATACTTGATTTATTTTCAACTGATGAAACTAAAAAATAACAATTTCTTTCAATTAATAAGTTTCTAATTCTTTTAAACCCCTCAGCAGCAGAAAAGTCAACAGTCAAAACATTATGAAGATCTAAAATCAAATATTTGATTGGTTGTCTTTTAAAATTAGCTTGATCAAACATACTTCTAATTTCTCCCTCTAACCCCCCAATAGAACCAAAAAATAATGAACCATTTAATTTCAGAATACAAATTTGTCTCCCCACTGCCTTTAAGAATTCCTGTTGCTTAGGATGTCTAACCACTATAGACTTTGCATATTCACCTGTATAAATCTCACTAATGACTCTCTTTGAACCTGCTTCAATAACAAAGGACACACATGCAAGTAAAACACCAACAATGATCCCAATAACAAAATCCAAGGCACCCATAGTAATCACGATGATAATAATTGTAATATATTCGAATTTTCTTAATCTACCATATGTATCCCAAATAGATTCCTTTAATAATTCATACCCCAATAAATAAATCAAAGCCCCCACAACACAAACTGGGATATACCCAATAATAGTAGGACCTGCAAATAAAATACCAGATGTAGCTATGGCTAACATTACACCACTGAGTCTGGAATCTGCACCTGCTCTAATGAATAAAACAGAGTTAGTATAAACAAGATAATTTTGAATAGACCCCATCAACCCACTAACAAAGTTGGAAATCCCATGAGCAATCAATTCTCTATCAACATCATATTCATCCATACCAGCAGAAAGGGCCAATGCAGGAACATTGATTGGGACATGAAGAACACCAAAAAATGTCAGTGCAAACATTGTTGGTAATTGATCAAGAATCAACCACCAATCACAAAGCTTAAAATCATAGTATTGATAAAAGGAGTACCAAGGTTCCTCTGAAGATTGAGCTGGGAAAACCCAACCAAAGTCTCTTGCTTGTTTTAAATCCCAACTTGACACCACTGCCACAAGTAAATGAAAGCAAGTGAACACGGCAATAAAATAAATAGGAACAATTAATGGACTATGATGATACCTTTGAATGATAATTAAAATGGCTGCCAAAAGAAGCGGTATCATCCATTGAATGAAAGGTAATGGTTGAAACAGGTAATTTAAAGTTGGCCAATTATATTCAATACCACCCTCAAGTCTTGAGGAAACTTCAATACCTGTAATGATTAAGAAATAACCAACACCTCCAATGCATCCAACAAGAATATGTCTTGGGAAGAACCCCACTAACTTTCCCAATTTAAATTTACCCAAAAGCCCAAAACAAATCCCCGTAATTATAGATGAAATAGCAAACGCAAATATAGTTGTTGATAAAATACGACTTTTTGATTGAGGATCAGTATCATCTTTTAAACTGAGCATAATATTAGTAGCCATTTGATGGAAAAAGGGAGTGACTTCAATCATTTCAGATCCGATACCACCTTTAAATGCAGATCCTCCAAGGGAAAAGATCAATTGACAAATCACTGTTGAAACATAAAACATCGATAACCCAGTTGGTCCCATATTACTGAAAACAGCCTCACCAATGGGGAACATAATCATACCATAAGAAAGTGCATCTAAAACATTCAGTAAGGTTCCTAAAAATACAGCTGGTAAATACTTTATTGGTTTTTTAAGACATTCATTAATGATTGTTTGTGAATCAGCATTTTTGACATCGATCCAAAATGTGTGAACACTTTCAATGAAACCTGCATTTCTATTTTTTAATGATTCTAAATCCATTAAATATGTATAATTTGATCTATCTGGATTATAATTGTCATCAAGGGAACCATAATTAGTGAATGATTGATTATTAGACATCAAATTAGAATCCACAAAGGAGTCATTTCTTGTTTCGGGTATTGATAATACATCCGGTGCATTTTCGTCAACACCCACGCTAGCCAAATCAGCCGTGTCCTCATGAACAGAATCAGCTGAATGAACAATATGATCAGAAAGTAGAGATAACGCGTCTGGTTTATAACTTGAATAAACAAAGCTTCGTGATAGCCCCACTGGGGTTTGTCGTTGATTTGGAGAATAGTCACCATTCCCATTTGGGGCGGGGATTCTCCTTGCCTGTGTTGCTGACGTTGAAGGCGAAGGCATTGATGCTCCAATGAATGAGGATCGATTACACAGAAAGGAAAAACCAAAAAAAACCCAAATTGTCGCCCGCCTTGAAAAGATAAAAAAGGATTTACAAGAATGTCAATGACAATTTAGATTTTTAAAAATATTTCCCCAGCTCTTTCCTTACAAAGGGAAGTCAAGGGACAAGTAAACAACACAACTATTAATTGGAAAAGATTGATCAACTTACCAACTTTCCCCCCTCTTTTGATTCGATTCGATTCGATTCGATTCGATTTCATTTCATTTGACTTGATCTCATCTGTTTACAATTCATCCTTTTCAACAACTGGTTCTGATTCCGGTTCTTGAGTCTTGAGCTCGGATTCTTCTTCAAGTGCTCCACTAGCTGCAATGGTGATTGGGACCACTGGTCTATCACCATAGGAGGTCTTTGTACCTTCGATCTTTTTCACAATATCAAACCCTTCAACAACGTACCCAAAGACAACATGACGACCATCCAACCACGGAGTTGGAACGGTGGTAATGAAGAATTGGGACCCATTGGTGTTTGGACCGGCATTGGCCATAGAAAGCATACCAGGTCTGTCATGCTTGAGCTTAAAGTTCTCATCGGGGAACTTGGCACCATAAATGGATTTACCACCAGTACCATTATGATTAGTGAAATCACCACCTTGAATCATGAAATTCTTGATGACTCTATGGAAGGAGGACCCCCCATAACTGAACTCTGGTTCATCTGAAACAGACAATTGATAAAAGTTATCAACGGTCTTTGGAACAACATCACCAAAGAGACCGATAACAACTCTACCAAGGGACTCTTTACCTTGGACGATATCAAAGTACACCTTATGAGTGACCTTTGGTAATTCTTGAAGTTCGCCCTGAGCAAAAACTCTGCTTGGGAACAAAACAACACCCATCAATAAGACAAGGATACTTGCTAAAAGCTTCATATTATCCATATCAATTGGAGAAAGAAGGTAGAGGAGGGCGAAATGGTCGTGGCATTTTTCCCTTCGAAAGAAAAAAAAAAAAATCGGGAGGGCTGAAAAGACAACGTTTTTTGGAGAGCTCAGCAAGTTATGTAATGTTTTGTTTTGTTGTTATGTGAGAACTTTTATATATTGTATCTGTATATACGTAAATCTATATCAAATTAAATCTGGAGCTTGTCCACGGTGTATGTGACCTTCTTCCCCTCTTGAGCTAATGGGAGAACATTGGTCCCCGTTGGCAAAACCATAGACACCTTACTACGGTCTTCAAAGATATCTTCAACAACTTTAACATCCTTCTTTTTATTTCTTCTGGTTTTCTTTGTAGATTTCTTACTCTTAACATTCAATAAAGCTTGATCCACAAGAATGGATAATTGAGAATCTTCAAGTAAATCCTGCACTTTAGCCTTTGATTGTTTAATTAGTTTATCTAATTGAGATTCATCCTTTGAATAATGTAAACTTAAAACTAATCCATTAGAATCAATAAATGAATTCAAGATTTCATAACCTGTATTCAATTTAAGAATTTTATTAATAATTTTATCTAAATCAAATTCTCCCCCATTTAAATCACTTGTCCTCTTTTTCATTAATTTAATTGTTTCTTGTGTAATTTCTTCTGTTGAAAAATCTGAAATCATTCTTGAAATTATATCTCTAAAGATTTCATCATTATCAACAAAGCTTAATTGTTCAATTAAATCAATGCATGGTATACTAACACAAGTAACAATGGCCTGTCTTAATAATCTTGGTGAAATTTCTAAAACTTTTAAAAGACCTGGAGTAAACTGTCTTGGAAATAATGGATGTGTTAAAAGATAAGTTAACCCCATTTCAGGAATATATGATTCATTAAGTGATAAAACGTGAGTTTCCTCATTAAATTCAAATAACATTTTAGTAATTAATTTGAAAAATTTCGGATCAACAATTCGATCACTTTCATATTCATAAACTTTAAATTCTTCAAAATTATTAGATTTTTCACATTTTAAAAATGCAATAATTGATTTTTCTAATTTATTAATATCCCCCTTTGATTTAATTGAAATTAAATTCTTATATGCATTAATTAATTCATCACTCTTTTTCTTCATTTTAAGATTCATTACTTTAACATCATCCATTTTAGGATCCTCCTTGTCAATCTCCTTTTGATTAATATATTGAGTAAATGCAATAAATGTATCCTTTGTAATTTCCTGCTTCTTATTATTATTGTTGTTGTTATTATCATTATTATTATTATTTAATGTTGGTAAAGCTTTACCAAGGGCATCATTTAATTTGCCCAATCCAGTATCAATTGAAACATGTTGAATTTGTGCATAATTTTCTTTATTATTTCTTAAAACAATTAATGCAAATGTAACCTTTGATCTAATAGTATTACCAGAAACAACAGGAACATTCAATAATGTTGCTGTTCTTGATGGTTTTAAACTCCCCAATTCCTTTGATCTTGGATATAAATCTAATGACGATAATAATGCATTAAATTTCAAATCAATTAATGCTAATGTACTACCTTTAGTAACCAAAATTCTATTAGTTGATGCAGCCATTATAGATGTAATTGAATCTAATGGTTCATGAAGAAACACTGATTTAATTGAAGTAGTTTTTTTAATATTAACATTTGGTAAATTATAAGATGTTATTTCCATTGATGTTGGATTAAATGTCACTAATTTACCACTTGGATCATAAGTAAATTGTAAATTCTCACCCTTTGAATCAATTGATGTATTGAAAATTTCAAGAATTTCATCTGTTTTAACTGAAAAGATTTTAATATTTAATGACTTTGATGACCTTTCTAATGTTAAAAGTAAATTTTCAACTTTACTTGATCTTGAATCTAATTGTAAATCTTCTGGTTTAAGAAACGTATGGAAAACTAATACTAATTTTTTATTAAATGATTCATTTTTGAATTTAAAAACTGGTTCAATTTCTCCATCTTCTAATGAAAATTTCCAAATACAAATATCACCATTGAAATGTAATGAATAAATAAACTCACCATTTTTAGAAAATTTGATATTAACAACTTCACTTTGAACATTAAAAACTTTATCCTTAACAACTTTGAAATGTTCTGGTTCTGCTCCATTAGTTCTTTCTTCTTCATTGACAATACTTTCTTCATCATTATTAACACCATTTAATGAATTTTCTTTACCATAAGAAATGAATTTCATTTTAAACTTATTACGTTCATTGAATCCAATAACAAACATTTTAATATCATCATTTAATTCATAAGAATCCATACAGTTGACCTTTGTTTGAGGGGATAATGAATGAGACCAAACCATCTTTGGTGATGGTCTTGTAATGAATGTACCAAGGAATGATCCACTAATACTGATATCAAATGTGTTAGCAGTTGGATCTAAAATATTTGATGTTTTACAAAGTTGAGAAACCTTTTCCTTAGCAGGTAACCTTGGAAGATTTGTAACCACAAAGGCGTCACTAATCAAAGCTGACATATTGAACGTTGAAAAGAGGGGGTTGCCTTAGGTTTCCTTCTTTAATGGTGAAATTTTTTTTTTTTTTTTTTTTTTTTAATTTTCTTCACATCTTTTTCAAGGCTGTGCTAAGAAAATTAATAAATGCGACTAGAGTCTTGTTGTTGCCAACTCTCTCTTGAAATAACATAAGATCAGTAAACAATTATTATGATTCATATATATCATTGTAATGATGGAGTAAATCTGTATTAAATAATGTTAGAAAAAGTTAAGAAGTGAGAATTTGAACATTTTTAATGATTTATTTCTGTAAAATTTGGAAAATTAAATGGTAAATATGGAAAAACGCCACAATTGTGAAAATTGATTGATTTTGGGGTTTAAATGGGGTTTAAAAATGGGAAAAGATTATAAAAAAAGTGTAATTAAATAGGTAAAAGGTGTAGGTGTATAATGAAGGTATAAACAAGCAACAATACACCTCAAGAGATGGAATTAAAGTTAAATAATAACAATAACAAGGAAGAAGAAAGAGAGATTAATTACAAAAACGCGTCAAAATTAAATGATAACAGAAAAATAAAATCCATTAAATGAAAACTAATATACAACCCTAAAGAAAATATAACAAAAGATAACCAATTAAATTAAGCAGAAGCAGAAGAGGTGTACTTAGTGACAGCTCTAGTACCTTCTGAGACAGCGTGCTTAGCCAATTCACCTGGCAAGATCAATCTAACAGCAGTTTGAATTTCTCTAGCAGAGATAGTAGACTTTTTGTTGTAAGCAGCCAACTTGGAAGCTTCGGAAGCAATTCTTTCAAAGATATCGTTAACGAAGGAGTTCATAATAGACATAGCCTTTTGGGAGATACCGGTATCAGGGTGAGTTTGCTTTAAGACCTTGTAAATGTAAGAGGAGTATGTCTCCTTTCTAGTCTTAGTTCTCTTCTTAGCGTCAGAGGAGGCAGCGGTCTTCTTACCAGCTGGTTTCTTTTCAGCAGGAGCCTTGGAAGCGGTCTTTGGAGCCATTGTTAATAATTTATTATATAATTAAAAGTAATAATAATTGACCTCTGATGTGGAGGGGGGGGGGGATTATTGGGTTTAAATAAGCCTTGAGAGTATTTGTTTATTTTTCACAACTTGAAATTTTACGCACCTTAACTTTAATTTTTCATATTTCTTTTAACCATTGCATTGGAAATTACAAATTTCGCGATGTTTCAAATGGACCAGTTTTTACTAACTTTAAAAGTAAAAATCAGTCCGCGATTTCATAAAGTTTCTGTTGCACAGCCAAATTCTTAATTGTTAGTACAAAAGGGGGCCTTATCCCCCCCAAATAACGTAACTGTATAATAAAATCTTCTAATTATATAAATAACATATTAAATTATCATGTCCGGTGGTAAAGGTGGTAAGGCAGGCTCCTCTGAAAAGGCTTCAACAACTAGATCTGCAAAGGCTGGTTTAACTTTCCCAGTTGGTAGAGTTCACAGATTATTGAGAAAGGGTAATTACGCTCAAAGAGTTGGTTCCGGTGCTCCAGTTTACTTAACTGCTGTTTTGGAATACTTGGCTGCTGAAATTTTGGAATTGGCCGGTAACGCTGCTAGAGATAACAAGAAGACAAGAATTATCCCAAGACATTTGCAATTGGCTATCAGAAATGATGAAGAATTGAACAAATTACTTGGTCATGTCACTATTGCTCAAGGTGGTGTCTTACCAAACATTCACCAATCTTTGTTGCCAAAGAAGACCGCTAAGGTTAAGGCTTCCCAAGAATTGTAAACTTGTTTTCAGATTTTGGTTGGGTTTTTTCTTCGTTTTTATGTTTTAGGTTTTCAATTATAATTGTATATTAGCAAATATCTTTTAAAGTATTTTTTATTAAATGAAATTAAGATTAAATTAATGTTAGGTTAGGTTGGGTTAGCTTAGGTAAACAACAATAAATGTAAACAATGTGAGGAAAAGATAAATAAATAAAAAACGCGCTCAGCATCTTCACCTAACTTTAAAGTTAAATTTGATTTCATCTCATTAAATTTGCTTTGATTTGATTTGATTTGATTTTTAACATGCAAATTCATTGCCCTTTTTTCAAATAAAATTCGTAGATATAAATTAACAATATTGCCACCCTCTTTTCAATATCCTCCCCATATACGCTCTTCTTCTATTAAAGCTTTGCTTTTTTTTAAAAGACTCCACCCCCCCCTTCCTTACTAAATACAAATTAATATTATGCCAATTAAGAAGATCGTTAAACTTGTTAAAAATGTTGAAATTATCCATAAGAAATTTGGCTCCAATTCAAGTCCCTGCCATTCCGCTGATTCCTCAATTTGTTCTGATCATAGTAGACAGAGACACAAATGCAACTTTTGTTTAATAGATTTCGATGACAATAAAAAGCACCATAAACACCATGATAATCATAAAGATCATCATAGAAAATGTGACCATCATCAAAAAATTGATTGTAGAATCTGTTTTCCCAATATTGTGATCAAAATTGATGAAGATCATAAGAGACATGAAGATCATAAAAGATGTGAAAAACATAAAAAATTAGATTGTAAGATTTGCTTTCCCATAATTTTAATCAAAATTGATGATGATAAGAAACACCATGATAAGGATCATGATAAACATGAGAAATGCAAAGATCACAAGCCTGATGAACATAAGGAATGTCACAAGGAACATGATAAACATGAGAAATGTAAGGACCACAAACATGAGAAATGTAAGGACCACAAACATGATGAACATAAGGAATGTCACAAGGAACATGAACATGAGAAATGTAAGGATCACAAGGAACATGATAAACATGAGAAATGTCACAAGGAACATGAACATGAGAAATGTAAGGACCACAAACATGATGAACATAAGGAATGTCATAAACATGATAAACATGAGAAATGTAAGGATCACAAGGAATGTAAGGATGATAAGAAATTGGAAGATGGAAAGAAATCAGAGGATGGAAAGAAATTGGAAGACGGAAAGAAACTAGAGGATGAAAAGAAATCAGAGGATGAAAAGAAATCAGAGGATGGAAAGAAAGAAGATGACAAGAAAGAAGATGACAAGAAAGAAGATGACAAGAAAGAAGATGATAAAAAAGAAGATGATGGGAAGAAATGTAAGGATCACAAGGAATGGGAGCATGAGAAATGTAAGGATCACAAGGAATGGGAGCATGAGAAATGTAAAGATCACAAGCATGATGAACATGAGAAATGTCACAAGGAATGTGAAAAGGACCATGAATGGAAAGATCGTGATAATCATAAGAAACATCACGGTGGAATTTGTTTCCCAATTTTAATCAAAATTGATGATGATAAGAAACATCACCACAAGAAACATGAAGAAGATGAAATGTGCAAGGATCATAAACATGAAGAACATGAGAAATGTAAATGCAAAGATCACAAGGAGTGGAAGGATGATGAAAAACACAAGAAGGAATGTAAAGAACACAAGAAATGTGAACATAGAGAGGGATCAGAAAAATCTAATATTAGCATTTTTGTAGTTGAAGAAACAGAAGCTGTTTAAACACATGATACTTATTTTCATTAGCAATCAATTGTTCTTTTTCCAATATTCAATTTATTTCTTTCAATAATCAAAGTTTTTTAAGGTTGTTTATATTACAAATGAATTTCCCACACTTTCAATTCTCCTAATAAACTAACAGATACCATCAAACCTTTATTAAAATGGATGTTCATAATTGGTGAATTTAAATCACTTGCTTTTATAAGTTTTGTGATTTGTCTTGATTGAATATCCCAAAAGAGGATATTCCCCTTTTCATCACCAGAACAAATAAGAGGAACCCCATTATAATTAATGAAAGATGTACCCAAAGAATATTTAGTTCCTATATTACCATCTTCAATTCCCTTAAATGTTTTAACAACCTTGTTATTCATATAATCCCAAAGTCTAATTTTCCCATCAAGTGTAGAAGCTAAGATGAATTTAGAATTTGGGGAGAATTTAACTTGAGAAATGGGGACATTAGTAATAAGAGTTTTCAAACATGCACCAGTTTCTGTATCGAACAATCTAATTAAACCATCATGAGAACCTGAAACAATTATGGAGTCATCGAATGAAAGATCCAGAGAGGCAATTGGATCAGAATGGGCACTAATAGTTCTCATTATTCTACCTCTTAGAACGTCCCAAACTCTAATACTTTCATCACTTGATCCACTAATTAAGATTCTTGATCTAGAATCGAAAACTAAGCATGTAACATGGTAAGTATGAGATTTAAGAATTCTACAACATTGGAATGTTAAAGTGTCCCATATTCTAATAGTGAGATCATCAGATGCACTAGCAAGATAACGTCCATTGGGGGAATAAGTTATATCTGATATACCACCAGTGTGACCCTTAAGAGTTCTAATATGAGATTTGGAGGGTATATCCCAAATCTTTATAGTGGTATCAGGAGAACAGACAGCCAATTGACTACGATTTGGATGGATCTTTATTGTTGAAATGTTTGATTTATCATTACATCGATCTTGGAACCATAATAGTGTGAGGTTGTCCATTGTAGTGTAAGAATAAGAATAATTATGGCATATACAAATAAGATGCTGAAAAATTTACATGCATATTTACGTCTGTGAGGAAGAGTTATTGTGAATTATACAATTCATGTTCTGGGAAAGAATGAGGATATAAGATTATTACAAAGGTCAAAGGATAAATAATTTACATATTGATGTATTTATATAATATAACTTATGGCCAAGGGGGAAGGGGGAATGGATCAATCAGAATTTGCTTTTCAATTGGAATTGTGAATTGTCAAATTGGGCTGCTGATTTGAGAGATGTGGGATGTGATCCAAGGTATATAATACAACTAGAATGAATGAATATATGAATGAGTGATAACGATCATGAGATCTGGTGCATGAACTCCAATTAAATCTTACTCATTGCCTTATCCTAACTTGGGGGAGGGTCGTTTGTGCCATAAGCTCTCGATAGGGGGGACAAGTTTTCACCAGTGGCAATTCCTAGGGAAAGGGGGTTTTGGTTGTGATGATGATAACCACTGACTTCACTTTCCAAAAACGGTTCAGGATGTTGGAAGGTTATTCTAGCTTGCCTAGGTTGAGTGTTTATGACTATATTTTGTTGAGGTGGTACCATCACAATCAGTTGTCTTTCTTCATCAAAGACAGTGTTCTTATGATCATCATCTAATATAATGAACCAAGCATGTATAATACCAGGAATGATTCCAAGTGTACAAAGAAGTAAATTGATAAGCAAATCTAGGGAGCAGCAGCCCCTTTTCCAAATGACGGGGATTGGCGGACATATTAAAGCAAGTAACACTAGAATACAATCACAACAGCTACCGCCACAGCAACACAAGCAACACATGGTTCTGTCTCTTAAAGTTGGGAAGAAGAGAAGAGGCTGCTTAGGTTTCCAGTTTGGCGATAAAAGATTCTTCCTTTTTTTTTTTTAATTGTTTTTTATTCTTTCGACGTGCTCAGAAGCTTAGCATTGCTTGACTTGACTTGACTTGACGTTGGGTTGGGTTGGATTGGCCCCGGAACCGGGTGTGTGAGTTTATCACCATTGGACAACAAACAAACAACAAATGAAGCACAAAAAAAAAGAGGTCAAATGTGAATGTGATATATCTTAAAATGACTGATCACATTGATACTTTGGGGGGAGGGGGGTTTCCAGCTATTTAAATAGATAGCCGTCTCCACATGAACAGAACAGAATATTATCACCTCTTCTTTTGACTTAAACACAAGATGGAAGCTAGCGATTTAATTGAAAAAGTAGACATTCTTTCTACGGATGAATCAGATACCGCTTTAGAGTTGGAGGAGGACTTGGGGTTGGAAACCATTGAAGTTGGCAAACATTACAATTTGTATGAGAAGAGTGAACTGGAACTGTTTATTAGAGACACCTTGGATTCCAATGTCCCCAGAAAGAAAACCGAGTTAGGGTCAGGGTCTAAATCACCATCCAACTCCTCATTGTTGGATTGGTGTATTTCCAAAACAGATATCATGGACAGTAAATCAAGAGAGTTTATTGAATGTAACAAGGAAGCCATTTCCAAATTCAAAAATAAACGTCAATTGATTGGGTTTTTGAAGAAACACTTGACCCCCATAAAGAAAAGAAAGGGATGGAAAGGGATGGGCTTGTGGTTCATATTGGGGGTGTTTATTGGGTTGTGTGTTGTTTCTTTAATGATGTCCTTAGCATATACCAATGGGGGGGACATTTTGGAATTTGAAAAGTTGGATAGAAAGTATATTGGGTATTTTAAGGCTTTGAAAGCCATTATGGAAACCATTAAGGACGAGTTATCTCTTGAATAGGGCAAACACACCGTTGTTGCGTTGAAGTCATGAGCATCGTGGCCCCCAATTGGTTCGCCGGTGCGCAGCTCGGTTTTTTTTTTTTATTTTTTCCCTCCTCCATTTGAAGTTTGTTTCTAGTTTAACATTTTGTTTAAGTTTTGTATAACAAGTGAACCAATTAAAAAATAAACCATTGATCAATATGGGTTCATTGAAAACATTTATTAAATCTGTTCGTAAGAGCAAAACCGTGGCAGCAGAAAGAGCCACCATTAGAAAGGAATCTGCACATATTAGATCTAGTTTTAGAGACCCCATGATGGATAATGAACGTCGAAATAAAAATATACAAAAATTGATTTATCTTTATATTTTAGGAGAACCAACATATTTTGGACAAGTTGAATGTCTTAAATTATTAGTTTCTAATAAATTTCATGATAAAAGAATTGGTTATATGGCAACAATGTTAATATTTGATGAAAGTCAAGATATTTTAACATTATTAACTAATTCACTTGATTTAGATTTGAAATCAATGGATATGCATGTTATTAGTTTGGCATTAACTACATTGGGGAATATTGCATCAAGTGAATTAGCAAAGGATTTATACCCCCAAGTTGAAAAGTTATTTGCATCAAGTTTCCCCTTTATTAAAAAGAAGGCTGTTTTAGTTGCTGCCAAATTAATTGAAAAGGAATCAAGTTTAAGTGAAGTGTTTTCACCTTATATTAATAATTTATTAAATGAAAAAGATCATGGGATTTTATTAAGTACACTTTACCTTATTGAAGCATTATATTATAATGATAAATCAGGCCATGAAGAATTATTTAAAACAATTCCAAAGATATTATCACATTTGAATTTTTTAACAACAACAGGATATTCACCAGAATATGATGTTAAGGGGGTTCCTGACCCATTTTTATTTGTTTCATTATTAAGAACTTTAAGAATCATTATGGTTAATATTAATCAAGAAAATTTAGAAAGATTAAATGATATTTTAACACAAATATGTGCTAAATTAGAAAATAATAAGGGGGCAGGATATTCAGTTCTTTATGAATGTGTTAAAACAATCTTTACTATTAATGCCGATTCTTCATTAAGAATCTTAGGTATTAATATATTAAGTAAATTTTTAATTCAAAAGGATAATAATATTAGATATGTTGCACTTGATACATTATTAAATGTGATTGATTATGAACCTTTAGCAGTTCAAAGACATAGGGCAATCATTGTGAATTGCCTTAATGATAAAGATATTTCAATTCGTCGTAGATCATTAGAATTAACATTTGGTATTATGAATCAACAAAATATTAAATTATTAACAAAGGATATATTAAAATTTTTGAAAAATGATGATGATGAATTGAAATATTATATTACAAATCAATTAACAATTTCAATAATTAAATTTTCAAATGATAGTGAATGGATTTTACAAATTTTAATTGAAATGTTGAAAATTTCTGGTAATTATTGTAATGATAATGTATTATCCATCATTTTAGCAAGAATAATGCAAAATAATGATAATCATTTATTAATTTCTCAATTATTGAGTTTACAATTGGATAATTTCAAACAATATGGACTTTCATTAGTTACAATTTGGTGTATTGGTGAATATAGTGATTTAATTCAAAACGATGATAATGAATTGGTTAATTTAATTAAATATCTCTTATCATTAACAACTTTCAATACTTACCAAAGAAGGCAAATCACATTATATGGATTAAATAGTTGTTTAAAAATGTCTGCAAAGATCAAGTCCAAGAATTTAATTGAAGAATTAAGAAAGTTGATTAAAAGTTATGAAAATGATATCAATTTAGAAATTCAAATAAGATCAATTGAATATTCTAAAATTATGCTGGAGCCAATTAATATTAAGAGGGGTCTCTTAGAAAGGATGCCTGCTCCTCCTTTTAAACATTATCATGATGCTACTTTAATTGATAGATTGGAGCCTGATTCTATATCTAATGTTGACAATACCAAATCAAATGTGGTTTCTTCTAAACCAACTGAAAAGAGTGGTGATTTGTTATTGGATTTATTGGGGGATGACTTTGGTAGTAGTAAGCCCATTGCCAAACCTCAAATGGAAAAGAAACCTGCTATTGATATTCTAAGTGATTTATTTGGTTCAACGGGGATCACTAATGCTACATCAAATGCGGTTACAGCTGTATCTGCGAATCATAAGCCTCAACCTCAACCTCAACCTCAATCTGAACCTCAACTTGAACCTGAAAGTATTGAGGGCTTTAATGATGGGAATTTGAAGGTTGGGTTTATTGAAAGATCTATTGGTGATGGGAAATGTGATTTAGGAGTTGTTGTTAAGTCATTAAACTCCAATATTACCGGACTATCCATCCTTTGTGCTGTTCCAAAGCATCAAAAGTTACAATTATCAGCATTACCTAAACATGAATTGAAGAGTGGTGAATTCACCATGTTGAATATAAATATCGAGGGGAACCCAAATACCCGTGTAAAGATTAGAGTTAAATTGAATTACATGTTAAATGGGGAACAAATAACTACCCAATTTGATTTTGCCAAATTGCAATCAACTTTATAGTCAGAATTATAAGTACTAGTAGAATTAAAATAATTTGTGTGGCTCTTTGCTCGTTTATGCACGGGAAAAGGGTGGTGAAGTTGCGCGATACGCTTGATAAATAAAACGCCCTTCTTCATCCATTTTCCTTCCTGCCCTAAACAGCTTCGTTCACCTTAAAAAAAAAAATATTACAGAGATGGATTTCCAAGGCATTCAAGCACAAGCACAATCCTTCCTTTCAAAGATCGATGCAGTATGTATTTCAATTGAAAATTTTATTGGCGCAAGGGGAGCGGGCGCAAATCGCAAATCGCAAATCAAATCAATCATCTTATTCCCAGCCACCCTTTAACTTTTAAACCTAGTACTAACACAACTTTGTATGACAGAACACTAAACATATTAGTCCATTGACTCAATTTGAACAACAAACCAAATTGCCAAGATCATATGCCGTTTTAGGTGCCGGTTTCGTTTATATCTTATTGGTGTTTTTGAACTTTGGTGGTGTTGGTCAATTATTATCAAACTTAGCAGGGTTTCTCATTCCTGGTTACTTTTCATTAAAGGCATTAAAGACCAAAACCAAGGATGATGATACTAAACTTTTAACTTATTGGGTTGTCTTTGCTTCATTGCAAATTATTGAATTTTGGTCAAGTGCTATTCTTTATTGGATTCCAGCTTATTTCCTTTTCAAGACTGTCTTTTTGCTTTACATTGGTTTGCCATATACCAATGGTGCAGAATTGGTTTACACTTCTGTTTTGTTACCATTAACTGATCGTTTCATTACTACCGCTCCTGCCGATGACCTTTTAAACAAGGTTCAAGAAAAGGTTGAGTAAGTAAGTAAGCAAGTGAGTTGATTTCTGTTGATTTCTGTTGAGTTGAGTTGAGTTGCTAACCTAACCTAACCTAACCTAACCTAACCTATGATTACTTTTATTTGAAATATTTGTGTATTTTCATTTTCCTTCTTTTCTATTCTTGTTTAGTTTCAAAATGAATGAAAATTGGTAAACGTGCTCACGTGACTCCCGGAGATTGGCGTCTCTTTTTTTTTTTTTTTGCTCCTCGTTGTGTTTTTATTTTTATTTTTTTTTATCGCTTCCTTTTCATCGCAGCCGGAGAAAACCGCGTCCTGCCTGTCGTGCTGCTCCGAACACGCTGGCGGTAATAGTATTGTTGCTATTACAAGAGCTCTCATTAACCAATTGACTTAATTAAAATCAATATATAAAGGTTATATTTTTACCATCTATTTGCCTTTTTTTGCCTTTTTATCCGGGAACTTTTAGACATTTTAAATGGGATTTAACACTTTTTCCCATCGGTCCGGCTCCGGTTTCGTAGCTCAGTCACTTGGTGAAAATTGACATATATAAAAGGGGATTGGTGTCCCATTCATTACTCCTCCCAAATTGGAAGACTAATTAATTACTAGTAGTTAGTTAGTTACTTAATTAAAACAAAGATGGCTCCAACTGCAGTTGATATTCAAACAGCTTATTCCGCTTCTGTCAATAATGATGATCCAGCACCTTTCAATAAATCTGAAAGAAAACATTCAATTGCATTTGCACTGGGGTTAAATCCAGATGCAAAGATTCATTACAATTCAGCTGTCCCAATTCTTTATGAAGATGGTCTTAATGAAAAGGGTACCACCATTTCAAATTCTGGTGCTCTTATCGCATTCTCAGGTTCTAAAACTGGTAGATCTCCAAAAGATAAGAGAATTGTTGATGAAGAAACTTCAACAGATAATATCTGGTGGGGTCCAGTTAATAAAAAGGTTGATGAAAATACTTGGAATATTTCAAAATCTAGAGCAATTGATTATTTAAGAACAAGAGAAAAGGTTTATATTATTGATGCATTTGCAGGTTGGGATCCAAGATATAGAATTAAAGTTAGAGTTGTTTGTGCTAGAGCTTATCATGCATTATTTATGAAAAATATGCTTATTAGACCAACTGAAGAAGAACTTAAAAATTTTGGTGAACCAGATTTCACTATTTGGAATTCTGGTCAATTCCCAGCAAATGTTTATACAAAGGGGATGACATCAGCAACTTCTGTTGAAATTAATTTTAAATCAATGGAAATGGTTATTTTAGGTACCGAATATGCAGGTGAAATGAAGAAGGGGATTTTCACTGTTATGTTTTATCTTATGCCAATTAAATATAAAGTTTTGACACTTCATTCATCTTGTAATCAAGGTAATAAAGATGGTGATGTTACTTTATTCTTTGGTCTTTCAGGTACTGGTAAAACAACCCTTTCTGCTGATCCTCATAGAAAATTGATTGGTGATGATGAACATTGTTGGTCTGATCATGGTGTTTTCAATATTGAGGGTGGTTGTTATGCAAAGTGTCTGGATTTATCAGCTGAAAAGGAACCTGAAATTTTTAATGCTATTAAATTTGGTTCAGTTTTAGAAAATGTTGTTTATGATCCTGTTTCAAGAGGTGTTGATTATTCAGCTGCAAATGTTACTGAAAATACTAGATGTGCTTATCCAATTGAATTTATACCAAGTGCTAAAATTCCTTGTCTTGCTGATGCTCATCCAAAGAATATTGTTTTATTAACTTGTGATGCTAGAGGTGTTTTACCACCAGTTTCTAAATTAACTAATGCTCAAGTTATGTATCATTTCATTTCTGGTTATACTTCAAAGATGGCAGGTACTGAAGTTGGTGTCACTGAACCTGAAGCAACTTTCTCTGCTTGTTTTGGTCAACCTTTCCTTGTTTTACATCCAATGAAATATGCTCAACAATTATCTGATAAGATGTCCCAACACTCTTCAACTGCCTGGTTATTAAATACTGGTTGGACTGGTCAATCTTACACTAAGGGTGGTAAGAGATGTCCATTGAAATATACTAGAGCCATTTTAGATGCTATTCATTCCGGTGAATTGGCTAATGTTGAATATGAAACTTATCCAACATTTGGTTTACAAGTTCCAAAGACTTGTCCTGGTGTTCCTGAAGAAATTTTGAATCCTTCAACTTGTTGGGCAAGTGGTTCTGAAGATTTTAAGAATGAAGTTACTAATTTAGCTCAATTATTCATGGAGAACTTTGAAAAGTACTCCTCTGGTTGTACAAAGGAAGTTATTGCTGCCGGTCCTGCATTATAATAAAATTTACACACAAACAAAACAAAACAAAACAAAAAAGGAGGGTAGGGGGTTCAAAATTCATCTTTCATATTCATATTATTATTATTAAGGAATTGTTTTATTTATAAATTTCATTTTAGTTTTTTAATATTCTTTCTTACTGGGTTATATTTATATTTTATTAAAAAAAAACTACATATCATTTTGTTGTTTTTCCTTTCTTTTCATTGAATATTATTTTATCTATAAATTATTTAGCTAGACCATGGTAAACAATCATCTTCATTTAAAGGTTGCTTTGGTAAATACAGTTCATTATAATTCATTTCAAATCCATCTTGAGCAACAATCTTTGTATGAAAGGCCTCAATAAATTTCGTTAATGGTTTACTATACCATCTTTCATTATTCCATTTAAAAAATCCAACATGACCACCCAATGTACAATTAATCATATTAACAAATGGTTGATGTTTAGCTCTATCTAAAATATGGGGTTCAACACCATTAGTTATGGGGTCATCAAGAGCACTAATATTTAAAACAGGAGTTCTCAATCTATCCATTCTATTTAAAGGTGAAGCCATTGCATAATAATGAGAAGCACATGTGAAACCAAACATCTTTGAAGTGAAATAATCATCAAATAATTTCAACCTTTTAACTTTACTTTTATTATCCTCTGTATATAAAGTTTGAAATATTGGTCCCTCTAATAGTTTATCCTTATGTCTAAATAATAAATTCATTAGGGGGTAAGCCATAACTGTTGAATAAAAGAATTGTGAAATTACATTGGTCTCAAGTGCCATTGAACTTGTTATTAAATCCCAAACAGATGCACACAGTATACCAAGTGTAACTGATGATTTATCACCCTCTTGACAAAGATAATTGTTCAATATTATTGAACCCATACTGATCCCCATACAATAAATTTTCCGATTTGGGTAAACCCTTTTAAAGAATTGAATAACCTCTCTAACATCTTGAGTCCATAATCCACAAAATAATTGGGGGGTTGTTATATTGACATTACCACAACCTCTTGCATTTAAAACAAAGCAATCAAATAGACCATTTTTCCCCAATTGATAATATAAAGAACGAATATATGATTCACCACTTGATCCACTTAAACCAGGTAAAATTAAAAAAATTGGTCTTTCATCTTCGGATCTTAAATGGTCAATTTCTTCATTAGTCATATATCTAGTATATGAATCAATATAATCAGGTTGACCAATTGGTGTTGGAGTTTTATGAGATTGGAATTGTTTATAAGAAACAACCCTATCAAGACCAACAGTGCCTCCATCACTAATTTTAAATAAATGTCTAGTGAAATAAACCTTGTCAATAAATCTAAATGTTCTCATACCAGCAAACATTGTTTGGAAATGTCTATTCCAAAGGAAGGGGTTGAAAATTGACCATGAACCGTTTCTAAATTCAGGTACATTGGCATTAACAAATTCTTGGATTGTTATTGGATCCCTTAATGAATTATTTTTAAATGTTACAACATCATTAATTGGATAACTTGTTTTAACAAATCCAATAATTCTATAAAATCTCAAAATGAAGACCCCAATATATGATATTACAAGGTAAACACAAATATTTTTCAATTGATCATAATTTAACTTCAACGTGTCTAACATTGCATTGCAGAGCAGAAGCCAGTGTGCATGTATAATAGGAGGAAGAAGAAGAATTAAAGAAAAAAAAATTATGAGATAATAGTCCCCTCTTACCTCCTCCTCCCAAAAGGCAAGCAGTCAATCTCCGAGGAGCCAAAACTGGAGAAAAAAAATATTTAAGAAAACTCCCTATGGGGGGCTCGAACCCTCGACATTTCGGTTAAAAGCCGAACGCTCTACCAACTGAGCTAACAGGGAATTTCTTGCTTAGGAAAAGTTTTGAGATTTCCTTGTGCTCTCATTATTGCAGCCACCTAACACAAATCAATATTGAGATTCAAGTGATTTGGTTAACTGGGTTGCAAGAAGTAAGGAAATAAAGGTCGTTTAGTTTCGTTGTTGGGTTTTTTTTTTTAAATTGGTTCTAAATTTAAACATGGTCAATATTGGAAACTAGATAGGTCGGTAATTGAGATACTAGTAGGTGTACAAGAAATGGGTAGAATCAATGCCTAACTATATAAGGGAACTGTTCTCACGTCTACTGTAACATTATTATGGGTTCCAATAGCAGTTTATTCCTGCCTGATACACATCCAATACTTTTTCCTTCGTTTGATAACCAAACGAAATATTGCATCATCATCATTATTGTGACTAATTCCCACCTCGCAGACACACTTGCTGCCTTGATTAACGCTAACGCCAACGCCAACGCCAACTCCAACGCCAACGCCATCATAGCCGTAATCGCTATCTATATCTAATAAGACAACCGTTTCTCCTATATTTGAATTGCCATGACCTCCTCCTTCACTAAAGGCCACACTGTATCACTTTCCCCTTAATCAACACATCAATGTTGTCAGGATCCATGAAATAGCGTGAAGCATTCGAAATCTCTAAGCTGTTAGCTGAAAGTGAAAATCAAAATAATAATATAATATATACCCAAATGATATATGGGTGTCGGCTAATTGGCTCTATCCTTAACAACACTGTTCTAACCTCCAATTGCAGTCAAATATATCATTAGAATGGCTTAGCTTATCTATGATTTCACATCCACACATTTTCACCTAAAATGGAAAGAGACTTTTTTTTTTTTTTAGGTGAAAGCTAAAGTTCATCATCAAAACCCTTCTCCTTTGACAACAACAATGACCTCACACACAAGTTCGGAGTATAAACAGCTTTATCAATACCTTCTTAATAAACATCAATACGCCCAAGCTGCCAGCGTTCAATTAGACGCTCAAAATGATCATTTAGAACAATGTACACGTTTGATGCAACTTAGAATATCAACTATGGTGGATCTACTAAATAAAGCCAATAAATTCACAAATGAGTCATTAATACCAACAACATCGCTTGACGATGTAATCAAGTTGGAATCACATGCAGAATCTTTGAATTCCCTTTCGATATTATCTCAAATCGAGAAAACTGTTGATATAGACCAAGCTTTAGATTTAGTTCCTCAATCATTATCTGATTGGTCTCAATTACCAAAAACCCTTAATGTACCTGAAATTTCACACGTTTGGTCTGCTCATGGTAATGATGAATCAATGAAATCTTTATTATCGAAATTAAAAGTTAATACTAATTTCAATAACGATATCACCTCATATAATGATTTAAAAAGGAAATTGAATAATTATAAAACATCAGAATATGTTTTATTAGGTTTAAATAATCAAGAAATCGAATCTAAAAAACGTAGGAAATTGGCAACAACAAATACAACTGCACCTAAATCATCAATCACCACTATAGATGATGAACCAGTTAATTCTTCTATTTTCATCAAGGAGGAATTGGCTGATGCAACTGATGATTAAATACTAGTTAAGGGAAATTTTAAATGGAATGAAACTAAATCTTTTATAAAATGTATACTACTATTTTTATTCAATAATCGCCTTCTTCTTTTTCACCTTCTTTGGTTTCCTTCTCACCGGCTCAACAACATTAGGTTCCTCCATATTCAAGGTCTTGATACCCTCGTTTATTTGAAATTCAGGTTGTTCAATCTCGTATTCATCATTCCCTAATGAATTTTCCCCCTGTTTAGTCAAATCAATATTTGCCAATTTACTAGAATCAACGCCAAATTTACTTGTTGCTGTATTCAATGATCCCAACGCAGTTAAGGTGCCTCTTTCACGTTGTCCCCTATCATTATTCTTATTATTATCATCATCCTCAAGTTCTTCATCAGCAAGAACCAAAACCTTTTCCTTTTTGATCTTCTTTGGTTTAGAAATCTTCTTTGATTTCTTAACCTTCTCTTCAACTTCTGTCACAACCTCCCCTGTATTTCTCGTAGCACTAACATCATCAAATATATAATAAGGATCATCTTTTAATTTTTCCTTCCTCTCTCTTTCCTTTAATTGCAAATCTTCAGTAGACGCATCATCATCCCCCCTTTTCTCTAACAAGTTATCCCCTTCTTCTTCATCACTTGTTTCAAATATTTGTTCATCATCTTCATAATTTGAATTATCTTCTTCATTCTCTAATTTATTGTACACCTCCCAAAATTCCTCTCCATTACTCAAGTCAGAATCTATATCTAAATCAATAGGAATAGTGACCCTGCTTTGTGCCTGTTTATTGATCGGTTTAATTTCTTGTGACTCAAATAAGCTTCTATACCCATAAACCAAGAAGCCTGGTGCTGGCAATGTATTATCTTCAATATTTTCTAATGATGAATTCAATGTTTCAATAACCAATTTCAATATTTCTGAATATCCTAATGCTCTTTCCTGTGTTAATATATTTGTAGAACTACCAAATTCATCTAACCAGTCAATGATATTATTGGCAAATTTTAAGGCACTCTCAAATTGATCTTTAACCCATTCATTAGAATCTCTAGATATTGATACAATATATTTATTGTATAACTTTGCAACACTATGGATGTAACTTGGTATTATTGGATCTAAATTAGAATTAGATAAACCCTTTAGATATTTTTGTCCACGAATTACATCAAATATATCAATAGCTGAATATTTTTCTTTGTTGTTACTATTTTCATTATCATCATCGGATTCTTCATCACCAGACTCTTCATCATCAGAGGCATCCTCATTAATATAATCAAGATAATATTCTCCAATGATCCAAATACAGTCTTTTAATCCATTTCTAAACAATGACAATTGTTCATCAGTAACTTGCTGGCTAGCACATAATTCAATGCACTTCTTAACTAATGTTGATCTTATACTTGGGACTCTAATACTCATATCAATAAATTGTTGACTAATAAGAACATCAACTTGTTCAATCTTATTATCTTCATTAAGATGCATAATATCAATTAAAACACCTAAATACCATTTAAAATTAGGTATATTCTCATAATTATTCATTGAACAAATTTCAATAATCTTTTCAATAATCATAAATTTATATTTATCGGAAACAATTATTGGTCTCTGACGTTTACCAAAATGATCTTCATCACTATCCTTGAAATTTTGATTAATATCATTTAATCGTTGCTTTTGTTCAGTATATGGAACTAATTGAACAATTAATCTAGTAACAATAGTAACAATATTAGTATCTGTAACCAAAGGATCAATAATATCTAATGCAGTTTCTCTGATTGTTAAATCATCATCATAAATGCAAGTCAATAAAATCTTATCATGTTTCTTAATTAAATCCCTACGGATTTTACAAATTTTGATAAGAGCCAAAAGACCAACATATCTTAAATTCATATCATTACTTTCAAAAAATACAATTAATCTATCAACCATTAATTCCGCTGTTTCCAAATCATCTGGTAATAACATATCCCCATCTAATATAGAATTAATACATTCATAACAAATCGATAATGACATTGTACCTGAAACCAATTTTTTAATTTCAGGTAACAGTTTACCCTTTAATCTTGGTTCCGTTAATGATAAATGTGCAAATAATTTCAATAATCTGATAATCATCCAATTATTTTCGGTCATTTCTAATAATCCAAATAATGTTGGTATAAGTTCCACATAATTTCCTGGATTGATATGTGCCAATTCACAAATAACATTAACTGCTGCAGAAACAACTGATGAATCTTCATCATTTAATTTATCGGCAATTCTTTCATAATATTGTCTTAAGGATTCTGGATACGCAAGAACAATTTTATACATGGCCAAGACTGCCTTCTTTCTAATTAAAGGTTTTGAATGAGTTAACATTCTAGCCATATCATCAGCAATATCCATTGCCAGTTCCTTTGAAACCACTGCAGCAATCCCACTAACTGCTAAACTAGTTTCCCAATACTGAACCGAATTTAAATCCTTTTTCAATAAGTTTGTCATTAACATCAATGCATCTTCATTATTTTGCCTTTGTAGAATTTGAATTGCTGCTAAATAACCAATTCTCTTATGTTGAAATTTGGAACTTGCCATAACTTCTAAGATATTAAAGCTACACCATCCCATATCAAATCCATACATTTCTAAATATGTCAATTTCAAAATAGCCATTGATTTCAATTCCAAATCATTAGATTTCAATTCTTGTCGACATTCAGTAATTGATTTGTCAAAGAAGAGGGCCAATTTCTCATTATCGCTCTGACAGGCTCGAATCCCCTTAATAAGATCCTCTAGGGACTTTTCAAAGGAAATACCAAACCCCCTTAAACGATCTTTGAATATGGCAGTGGACATTTAAAGAGCCTTAAAAATAATGTGTTGAAGTAAAAGTGATAATAATAATATTATGAACGCGTTAACTAAACTTTGTATATTTGAATAATGGATTTATATAATATTTCCAATATATCGGCGTCATCTGTTGCTACAGAAAACAACAATGATGATGAATACGATGCATTTAATAACCCCTTGTCCCGAATCACAACAAGTTTAGCCACCCTTGATCCCGATGTGGCTCTTGACAATTTCAACAGCGTTGAATATCTTATAAATACATTAGAAAGGGCTCTCAATAGTTTACAATACGATAAGGCCTTAGTATTACAATCACAAATGGCAGGTGAAGCTAACAATGCCTCCTTTGAAGTGTTGAAAACCATTGAAGAATTAGAAAAGTGCATTTTAGAACACAGTGCTAAATATCAAATACTTAAACTTAAGATAATACCGGAGATAAAGGCCAATTTGAAACAAAGTGCTGCTACAGTTACCAAACTGACATCTTATATGAAGAAGAATCATCCAGTTGAATATTCAAAGGGCAGAGATAAAGTTCTCAATCGTATCACCGATGATGAAGAGGATACTGGTTTATTTCAATAATAATGATAAATAACTCATGAATGGATTGGTCTATATTATATATTATACAATTAAAGAATAATAGGTAGAGGGAGTCAGAGCAGAACACTAATATATTGGATTAAAGGAAAGGTTTCAATAACTTTTCTAAAGTTTTATCATCATAATCATAAGCGTCATGTGACATAAACCCTTCCCAATACTTATCCTCAAGAATAGTAGGTAAGAATTCTTCACTTACAGATCCAGGTGTCAGGTCATAATCTGTCACTACTGAATGATAATTCACATGGGAATCTTCAAATGAAGCCCCCCTTTTCAGATAATTCATAATATTTTGGATTCTTGAAATATTTTGTTCAGAATCAACTGTGTAAGATTTGATATCTGAGAGGGATATAAAAGTCTTTAAATCATCAATTGACATTTCATCAAATGCATTATAACCATCAGATTGGATTTCATTAGTCACTTTAAGCTTACTAGTTAACTTTTGAATAAAAGTATGATACTTTAATAATTGCCAGGCGAAAAATTGTTTACCAGCAATTTTCTTAGCAGATGGTAGATATTCATTCCAAACATTTGAATCAAATAAACTGTATAATAATTTGTTTAATAATTTGACTTTATCAAAATCAGAATCAGAATTTGCCTTTTTATTTCTAGTTGATGCAACTCTCAAAAAGATTAACAAAATAGATAAAAGTGATTTATGCATTACTTCAGAAAACTTTGATGAAAGAATCCAATCGAATTCCTTACCATAAATACTATCACTATTGAGAACAACTTTTTTATAACTTGCAATAACTTTCATTGCAGTAGAAATTGCCAATGAAATGAAATATCTACATGCATTAAAATTTCCTTTCTTTTCTGCATAAAAAATCAAATAGCAATAAACAGATTGAAGTGTACCTAATGAATTTGAATACATTTCAAGATCAAATACCTTTTGAACATTTTTAGCATAATTTTGATCCTTTTGAGTATTCAATAAAACAGATTTTTTTGAAATAACTTCATTCATTTTATCCAATGTGCTAAAGAATTCACCAGCATTTGGTAATGGTGAAAGTCGACAAACACAATCTGCTAAATCAGATAATAATTCATCAACTTCAGATCTAACTTTGGTCATTTCAATAGTAACCCTTTCTAACTCTATCTCCTCAGGTGTTAATCCTACAAAATTTGATTCATGATAATGGGGGATTCTTGTATCATAATACCCCTTTTTAATTAATTTTCTCATACCAGATCTAGAAAAGCTCACTGAATCAAAATGCAAAATAACATGCCATAAATATCTCCATCTATTTTCATTTTCTGCATCATCAAATTTAATATTTAACATATCAGGATCACGATTCAATCCAATACTAAAAGCCATTTGTGTTAAAACACTCACATAAGCTAAAGTTGCATTTTCATTAACTGCATCAAACCCTAAAATCTTTCGTAAACCTCTATAAAGAAGTCCATTTTGAAATATTTTAACATAGGGATCAGTGAAAAAGGCAAATTTCCTCAAGCATAAACGTGAAACATCAACTATATCTAATGAAATTTTTGGTAGTGATTGTTCACTTGATTGTTCATTTGTTAATAATGTTTGATGACCAAATTTCAAAATTACTAATAATGTACCCAAAGTTGCATAGTCTAAATTCTTTTCAACAATCAAGTGGCTAACTAATTGTTGTGAATTTCTTGGAATCGATCCAATGTCTAAAATTTTCACAATATCATCAGTGAATTTAGCTTTAGATAACAAGGGGAAAAATGGATATGCATATTTGAAGAAAAGCTCAAAAAAATACCAAATATCTGAGATAGGTGGTAAAACCTTTCTAATCATATCTTCTAAATTCTCATTAATGTCAACGATTGCAGATTTCTTAATAGAATCAGATTTAATAGCCTCATCACCTCGATAACAGAGCTTTGTTTCCATATTTCTAGAAATATCATAAGATGCTGGTTTTAAAACCTTTCTAAATGATAATATTTCATCCATAATTGGGAGAAGAAGCTTGTCTTGTAGCAAAATAGTGAAATTTTTCAATGGACCATTAATATTATGTCTTGATCCAGTAACAAATAAAGTGGCATGAGACACAGTGTTAAGTGTAATGGTTTCCTTTTCTTCAATACCAAGATAACTTAAATATGACATTTTATTATACTCGTTATTGTCAATTGTTGTATAGGTATCTAGAACTGGTAAAGGATTCATTAATGAACTGATACTTGTTTTGGGTAATTTCAATGTTGAAATCGGTGATAACGACTGCTGCTGATTATTCAAAGGAGTTGAAATATCTAAATTAGTGACATTTAAATTAGCTCCATTAGCATATAATTCAGGTTTTTTTTGTGGAGATACTGAAGCTGTATTGTTTCTAAGAGTATTTTCAATTTGACCAAGTTTCTCCTTCAATAATCGTAGTTCACGATGCATTTCAGTTTCATTATCTTTATCCTTATTATTATTATCTTGATCTGTTTCTATTCCCTTTTCCTTGGATTTTGGATCTAAATACTCGTTTTCAACTTCATTCACTTTTACTATCGGCGTCTGAACACTATCAGGTGAATATTTTGAATTTGAGTCAAACCAAATTCTCTCTTGATAGGTACATTGATCTGTGAGTCCTAAACTGACACATCTTCTACATGGTTTTTCACGATCACACTAAGGGTAAGGGAGGGGGGGGGGCTGCTGTTAGTATTAGAATCATATTGTGATGAAATGAACGGACAGGGACCAAGGTGACATACCTTAACTTTCCTTCGACGACAGACACTGCAAGATAGACAAGCTCTATTTCTCTTTCTCTTAATAATGTGACCATTATCAGTGACTGCCATTGGGGGGTCTTATTTGCATATAAAAAGCAATCAGCTCCTATCAAAAGAAAATGGGGTCCAGACGTATTTGTAGTGAGTGGAGTGGGATCGGGCGTAGCGGCCTTGTCGGCCCAGTCTTAACGCCGAACAAATCTCGGTATCTCCTCATCCCCCCCCCCCTAAATCAGGTGAAATCCACCCTATTGCACTGTATTATAATACAACAAAACTAAAGCCATATCTGATAATTTGCCCTTAAACATTTTGAATAAGAATCAATAAATTGATCAAATATGAATATGTACGTTTACACTTTAACTGTCAAATTCTTGATTATCAATCAACAGCCGTTAAATTTTCTATTTTTAATCTTATCTGATTATTATCCCAAGCTTAAATAATCAAACTGTATTCTTTTATTTTAGATTAGTGTTCTATCAATCTATTATTATCTTATCTTCTTTTCACTCATTAAATTATACTATATATTTTATTTAAGTGTAATTGGATTCGTTTACAAGACACAGTCCATTTATTTTCTTCTTTTCTTCCCTTTTATGATTTTTTTATATCTACCAAAGTCTTTCATATACATGTAGTTGTTCATTAGAAGGTGTAGGTAAAATAAATTAAGTCTAAATAGATAAAATGAGGTATTTGCTCAATAGGGAAGCGATTTGCAGTGAAGGCAGGGAAAATAAGAGATAACCCGGTATAAATGTTAAACTAACGATGAACTTCGTTCATCTATTGAAAAGAGTCGCCACAATCATTAAGATTTCAGCTTTATCCAATATCAATTGTAAATAATCCAACCATTCGATATGAATTCATTTACCTATTTACTCGCATCCTTGGATTTTCTAAACGTGTCAACTAACTACTAACTTCTAGCCACATTAACAATGAATGGGGCATTTGTAATTAGTAAGCTAAAAGCCAATGTAATGCAATTAAAATAAAAAAATAATAGTTAAATAAAGGTTTAACTCCATGTCATTTTTTTTTTGCCACTTTGATATTATACCAAAAGCTGATGGATCAACACTTACTTTCAGCATTAGAGGCCACACCAGAGGCATTTGCCACTGTGGATATGCTATATGTTGCAGTCACAATAAATGGTATCACATTTCCTCTATTAGTGGATACGGGGGCACAAAGAACAATTCTTTCACCAAATCTTGTTGAGCTGACAAAGATAACTCATTTAGTTGATCGCCGATTTGTGGGGATGGCTCAGGGCGTTGGTACCAAACAAATGGATGGGAGAATTCACAGAGTTGATATGGATATTGGGTTTATGCAATGTGATGCCAGCTTTGTCATTTTAGATATTGGTGAAGTGGGGGGGTTACTTGGATTGGATTGGATGAAAAAGCATAATGTTTCTGTTGATTTGAAAAGGAATGGACTAGTTATACCAACAGGATTTAAAGATGATACTGCATTTGTTGAATTCATGCCTGAATGGGAAGTTACGCAAATGAAGAAGAATTTAGGTTTGGAGGGTTTAAATTCGGGAGGTCAAATATTAGGTTCAAATCAACAACAGCAGCAGCAACAACAACAACAACAACAACAAAAATCGCAAATTCCTTTAGGTTTACCTCCCTTTGGACTCTCTACCTCAATGGATAAATCAACCCCGATTTCTTCAGGATCTGGAGCTTTGACTGCTGAGCAAGAGTCTAAAATTAAAACATTGATGGATATGGGGTTCCCTAGGAATGCTGTTAAGCAAGCTTTGGTTAGTACTAATTGGAATATTGAATTGGCAGGCGGGTTGTTGTTCATGTAACATTTTTATAGAATTATGAATTCAATTAAATATTAAGAGGGGCCTTTTTTTTGTATGTTCACTTTTTATTGTTTTAATATTGTACCACTTTTAGTATTAAATAAATCTTTTGTGCATTGAGTTGCGCATTGGACACGTTAATAACTATATAAAAGATCAATCCAAATTGTAATCCCTGACACTGAGAATTTACTGGCGGAGGCTAGTAAAAAAAGAAGAAATTGTGAAATATAAACAGAGCAACTTCAATAAAACGAACAAGGTGTCTCTATGTTATTCCAAAGTAAAGAATTTGGATTTTATGTGTACTTAACCTTGTGGTGTAATGTGGCTGCAAAACTATAGTTATTTGTAATCAAAGCCGAACAAGTAATTCAGCTTTCCTAAAAAACCAGAACTCCATATTGTTAAAAGTTAATGTTTAAAAAGTTGTAGCCGTTAAGTAAAAAGCGATAAAATTAGTATTAAACTGTTTCAGGGTAGATAAACATCATAATATTTGACCCAAAACCTTGTATCGGGATTATGTAATCGGGATTTTTGTAAATTATCAGAATCTATCGGGATTCAAATAAAATAACATTGCTTGCTAAACCATTAAATAAAGTAGGAAATTAAAGTGATTAATTACTTTACTTTAAAGCCAAAGTTAAACACGGGCTTAATACTTATTAATTAGTATACCAAATAATAGAATAAAATAAAAAAAGTTGTATTAAACGAAACAAGAACTGCTTCTTTATAAATTCTAAAATAAAATAGCTAGCCTTACTTTGATATCTCATGAAAATCAACTATGGAATTCAACAATATATAATGGTTTTAAGATTACAATGCCTAAACGTTAAATCGGACAATCTCCGTGGCCGTATTTTTATTTCAAAAGTTCATATAAATATTAAGCATTTGATTATGTAATCATTTGATCTAAACGAAAGAAAAGTAATGACAAAGGAAAATATGATAACTTAAGATATTCAAAGGATTAAAAACTTTGTTCATTTGAATCAAATGGTTTATTGAAAAGATACTGTTTTGGCTTTAATATATAATAGAATTTTGAAATTAGTTTAATGGTCAAAACCTTTGCTTTCAAATCTTTCTTGAAATTTTGAAAGCAGGGGTTCGATTCCCAAACTTGCAAACAAAATTCTGGGGGATTGGGTCTAAAAAAACGCAAAAATATTAACCGGCATGCAAGTAGCCCAATGGTTTAATGCAACAGCAAAAATTATTTTTTGGTTATGGGACGTCCCTGGTTCGATTCCCAAATAAAACATTTCCGTTTGGGTGTGGGTTCCAAATTTTACCAAAAAATTCAAAAACCTCGCCATTAGTTCAATGGTAATCAGCTGAAGCCCGCTGAAAATTTTAGAATAATAAAGGTTCGATCCCCAACAATGTCATTTTTAGATTTAGCCACAATTTATTATCTATTTGACTTTTGATATTATTTTTAATTTATTATTAAAATTTATGTCCATAATATGATAAATATAGTAAAAACTGGTATATTTATGTACCAATATTAAGAGTCTTCCCACAAGAGATGTAAATTGTCAATTGGTTTTCCCACTAAAATTTGGATACCCCCCCTCGCTTTCTGGGGAATCTCCTAGTAAAGATACAAATGGCCCATGATTGAAAAAATAATTCGAGATTCGAGAAAAAGTCCCCACTAAATAAAAATTACTAGGGAAATCGAGAAATTAAGACAAATGTTGCAATGAATTCCACAAAAGTGGAATTATGAAGCTGTGTTTGAGGTGGTACAAGGGGTGTCATTTTGGGCATAAATGGCGATATCGGGTCATTCGTGAAGCTACGTTGGGCATATTTGCCCTCCATTTGAACATAAAATTAACAGATGTTCACGAAAAAACACTACGAAAATTCAAAAAATTCGAGGGGGTAGCAACATTTTGTTCCTAAATAGGAAATTAATTTTATAGAAGTAGAGGTAAAACGGTACAATTTATACCAAAGGAGGAGTTCAATGGGGGTTATAAATGTGTATGTTTAGATTTAAAATATTCGGCGTGGTTAAAATTTAACAGGCAAATGAACAAATGTTCAAAAAATTACTAGGAAAACCAATTTTTTACAATTAAAATTAGCCTCCCCATTGCAGAAAAGATGTTGTGGGATGACCATGGATACCACATCTGGATTCCATGTTTGGGCATATTTCGACATACTGGGTCATTTGTTTGGATGCGTGGTCATAAAGTTCATGCCATTTGTGCATTAAATTAACAGGTGTTCAAAAAAATCACTAGGAAAACCAAATTTTTGACAACTAAAATTGATCTCCCCAATGCCCAAACAATTGTCTATTCTGACCATTGGTACCCAATCTAGAACCCATTTGGGGGCATCGATGGACATATCGGGTCATTCATGAAGCCTTGTGGTCATTGCATGCCCTCCATTTGTGCATCGAAAAATCACATGTTCAAAAAAAACACTAGGAAAGCTATTTTTTTCATGTTTTAGATTAATCTCCCCAACGCAAAACCAATTGTGAAAAGCCACCATGGATACCACACCTGCTTCACACTTGGGGGCATAGATGGACATACCGGGTCATTTGTAAGGACGCGTGGTCATAAAGTTCATTCCATTTGTGCATCCAAATACACACATGTTCACAAAAAATCAGTGGGAAAATCAAAAATTTTACTAGGCACATCAATTTTGCAACACATAATATATAATCAATTCTGCAAAACAACTGATATCAACGTATCATTCTACCCAAATGGTAACGGTGATTACGCCTACACACCAATATCTTAAAATCTTCCAAAATTCCCCTGCCCATCTCATCACATCCGATTTCCCCCTTTTTCCCCTTTTTTTTGCCCCCCTCGACAATTTTTACTACTAATTTTCTCTTTTTCTTCCCCCCACCACTAACCCCCCCTTTTCCTACAAAAAAGTTGAGTGCGGTGCGAGGGTGTGCGTGAAAAAAAAAAGTTTCGCTCGAAGAAAAAAAATGTTGAAATTTGTTCAAACACATCTATAATGGCCTGTATACTAGGTGTGAGGGGTTGTACAGCCTGGGGGATGTCAGAAACGTAGGTGCGAGGGGTACTACCTCTATAGAAAACAAAAAATTAAAATTGCTTACGTAAGCACGACCCAACCCCCCCGTTTCCGGGCCGCTCTGAGGCCCGGAACAGTTTCAGATTCGAGTTTCGTGGTTTACCCAAATCTTCCTCCTCTAGGATCTGAAAAGACACTCAGACTGGATCTGAGTAGGCAATACAGTCCAGAAAGATGATCCAACTATGATATACCACTTTGAATGAATGAAATCGGGCAATTGAGTTCAGAATAAGAGCACAAGATGATTGATTTTTCAGATATTGGAAATCTTAAGATTGATTACAATAATGGGCGGTTAATGTCCTTTGGATATGTTAGACAATGTATTGGATCCAATGGGAAGTTACCAGATCGATGTTTTTGTTCTTCACTGTGGAAAGAGATTTTAATACTAGCATGTAATGTTCATTATGGAAAAGATACTCCAAGAATTGATAAAAATATCTCAATAATACAACCAGATATTGGCATACAAGCTAATTGATCTGGTGGAATGCTATTTCCAGTGAGCATATTTGATACCAGTGTACCAATTTAATATTATTGGGAAAAACATCATGGATTTTACTTAAATAAAAATAATATAACAACATTATGCTAACTAATTGTAATGATTGTATATGTGAACACTTTTCAAAACTTCAAATGAAAACCAGATATAAAATGGGCCCTCTTTTCATGAATTTATGATTCACTGGTCAACTCCGTTAAAATGTCTTATTATATTTAATTATGGGTTTTTGACTGTCAACATTAGGTGAACTGTCAATACTCTTTCGACTGTTAATTTTATTTCCTTGATGATATTCCATTGCTTGTTTTATTACAAGGTAATATGTATTTTTTGACAATTATTTAAAGGTACATATGTTTGATATTAAAATATATAATGCTATCAATTGTAAGTTTATAAAATGTTTCACATTGTGAATCTAGTGGCTTCTCTAGTGAGACTCCTTTTTGGAGGTCTGGTATCTCCTGAAAGAGTGAACAAATTGTTCCCAATAAACTTCAAAATCTTTCCACCCTTCTGTTTCCATCCAGATTTAGTACTCAATCTAGATCCAACACTGTTCAGTGTTTGATTTCTTTTCATAGTAGTATATGATTGAACATTATCTCTCATGTTCATTTTATCGTGATTCAGAAGAATAGCTCTATCAATAGAATTTGGTAATCCTCTATGTCTACCTCTAATCATTGCACCAATAACAACCAATTTAGACAATGTATTGAATTCACCAGAAAATGATGCATTGGTACCTGGATACCCCATACTTAACCCCACTGTACCATAAGCACTGGTCAATTCAAATAAGATATCAAAGATATTGAAGCTACCTTCTCTGATCTTATCACTTTCACAAATGCAAACAATGAAAAGAGCTAAGAAAAGAAACCATAAATCAAATGACAATTGTCTTCGAAGATGAGAACCAATAAATTTAAATCTTTTATTCTGCTTATTAACTTCTTCCTCCAATTGATCATCATCCTCATCATCATCATCATAAATACCAAGAGACTGTTCCTCATAAACATTGGTTCTTCTGATAGAAATGGCCAATGGTAAGACAGAGATATACATCATAACAGTATACGAAACTTTAATACCAGGATTCAACGTAGATAAATCGACAATACTAAGGCCCGCAGTTCTTGTTGAAAAGGACTGAAAAAGACCATCGATAACTCTATATCCCTTTGGAAGAAAAGCTAATTCACTTGAATTAAAATCCAAAATAATAAAAAGAATCCAGTCAGTGACATTCAGAACCAAAAGAACTATAAGCAACCACCATGTTGGACCAGAAGGAAACAATAAGGTAAAACATCTACGTGGATGAAGTAACAAAAAGGTTAGAGAATCTCTAAAAATAGTCAATGGTTTAGAAAACCTGTGAAGTATCCAAATAATCAATCTCAATAAAACAGGAAACCCAGTATTCCCAATCACAATAAAAAATGAAGAAACAATAGCAATATATGCATTTTGTTGAAATGGAATCATTGAATTAGAATTCAAGGTGAAACCTAAATTATTAAAAACACTTTGTGGTGTGAAAAACCCCCACCAAGTAGGAGAAAACCCAAAACTTCTCATTTGATCTTTATAATATTCTTTAGTTTCAATGAATGGTAAAAAGAAGACCATTGCCAAAATGTGAAAGCCTATATAATAAGCAAGCAAAATCCAACTTAATAATCTCATGGCCTGATATTCAACACCACCCAACTCCTTCTTCTGTTCATCAGAAAAGGTGACAAAATTACTGTTTCTACCAACAGTTGGATTCCAAGATAGATAATTCGAATTTTGAAGTTGAGAGGAATATTGGGAAATTAATTCTTCATCTTCATCTTCTTCACTATCGCCATCCTCATGACGACGACCCGTCAAGGTCCTAGCAAAAAAGCTAGCCCTACGCTTACCCTTATGAATGACATTTTCAAAATTTGATGTGACCTTATCCATGGTTTGTGAATGTGGAAGTTGTTTAGCATCAGGAAAAGATTTGGTTGTATTATCACTTAAATTTTCATCATCTGAATGTAATAAATCACCAACAGAAAAGCTCTTCCTTTCAGGATTTGGAACTCTTTGATATGGAGCTGAAAGATGTTGAAGACTTTCCTCTATTTTCTTCAACTTTTTCAGTTTTTTCCTCTCCTTCAATAATTGTCTCCTCTGATGAAGTCCTGGAACCTTAGATTCCCTTTCCAATTCCAATGGACCCTTGATTTTAAGTGCTGGACCCGATTCAATCTCTGTATCTTGCTCTTGAGGTTGTTGCTGTAATACTGAAATGGACATAAGCAAATCTCTTGGATTGACATCTCTATTTCTTCTCTTTGAAGGAGATGTATGTTTATTTTTTTGAGGTTTTGGTAAATCTGCAAATTTGATATTGGATGCCTCTCTTGCTCTTGGAGTAGCAAATGAAATATGCATTTGGTTTTTAACATTTTGTTCCTTTTCATTATCATCATTTCCACGTAAATATTTATTAGAATAATCACTAGATACACTATACGCCCGATGATATTCCTCTCTACCATTTTCAGCAGTTTCTTGACCATAATATCCTTGACCATCAGAAGTATTATTTGATTCATTCTCATCGTCATTAGAGAACTCGGCATCATGAGGAGAATTGACACCAAGATCATGACTAGAACCCAGATTAGGACCAGGACTATAATCATTTTCATTTTCGTCACTTGGATTTTCATCACCAAGATAATCAAATCTAGGAATAAAATTACCATTTGGTGGTGAATGATCATTAAATCTATTTGAAATCCACTCAGAACCATTAATTCTTTGAGAATTTTCACCATCTTGACCTATCATAGTTTCAGTTTTGAGTCTAGCTAATGTCATTGTTCTTCGATTTTTGAATTGTTGAATTGATTTTTCCTTAATACCATCAAATATCTTTTCATACCAGTATAATCTTAAAAACACCAATGAACCATGAATGAAAATTGGAGTGGTAAACATGGTGATTACGTAAATTGTGATCTGCTGATAAAGTTTAATATTATTAACATCCACAGTATTCAACCCTGCTTGAGTGGCTGCACCTGCTGCAAAAAACAAGGCATCAATATATTTCAAATTTTTATCACCATAAATAACAACAGAACCAACAATAATCCAGACAAACAGGTAAACATAATGTGCAACTAAGAAATTTGGGATCAACTTCTTTAAAATAGGTCCAAATAAATTCTCTATTTTATACAGTACCTTTCGAACTCTATAACCAATTGTTCTTTTAAACACCATGCCACCTGCATCGAAAATGGTCCCCGTTCTATCCATAAATGATCGACGGCGGTCTCTGAGGCGGTGTAAAGAGGGGGGGAGGGGGCTTTCCCCATTGGGGATGTCATCCATCTCTAGTACCTCTGATAGAGAACTAGAGACGTTATTTGAAGGAGCTGAAGCACCCAGATCCTCCATAAACTTGGATACAGAGAAAACGTCTTTATATTGGGAGAAAAATTATCAATATTTTTTGTGTACATATTTTTATTTCATTTTATAAGGCCCAAATTGATGATACATTGACCATCATCACATCATTTACCCATGATGATGTTACTAAGGTCAATATCATCGTCATCTTCTTCGTCCTCTTGTTCATCTTCTTTATTGTCATCATTTTCATGGACATCCTGACTACCTCTAACCCCATTATTAGGGTTATTATGATTTAGAGTAAATGCATCACCTTTAATCCTTTTAGAATCCACAATAGGCCCCGGTCCCATATACCCCAATTTTCTTTTATTCCCAGTTAAATCATAAAGCCTATGATCATTAGTATTGGACCTAACATTATTATTATTGTTATTGTTATTGTTATTGTTACTATTAACAGCATTATGATGATGATGATGATGATGATGATGATGATGATGATGATCATTAGGTGTGTCCCTTTGTTCCTCATCACTATCTTCAAGTGCGGCTGTAGAGGGTATTCCTTGAGACGGTATATTGTATTCTGAATCCGATATTATATCATCTAAGTCATCAGTATATGCTGTACGTCCAGTATTACCTGTTGTAGTCACTGCACTCACCGGTTGAGTACTTGGCGATGTATATTCATCAAAATTCATGCCCAAATTTCTGAACAAATCATCTGTTGAAACTAAAGGTGTTAAAACATTTGGAAGATCAATATGATGATTTCTATGTTCGATTGATTGCTGTTGTTGCTGTTGCTGTTGCTGCTGCTGTTGTTGTTGTTGCTGTTGTTGATGTGATGGTTCTTCATCATGATGTATCTTCTCTGAGGGTTTCAAAACTTTGAAATCTCTTCTTTTACCCCTTGAATCTCTCTTTAATGCACCCTGACAAATAATACAATCCATAACAACCTTTTTCACTGTTGATTTCACTTTACTCCAATAAAATTCACCTGTAATTAATGAAGTAGTTTTATTTATACCATTATGACCATTTTCATGCATTTCTCTTGCAATTCTATATTGATCATTAACATTAGATATAACTTCTTTACCCTTTAAATATAATTTCCCATCATTAACTTTATAATAATAAGATAAAGACCTTAATCTACCTTTATCCTCTCTTGAAAAGTTACTTGGATATTGACCTGATATTAAATATTTCAAAATTTGTTCATGTTTAGAAACATGAGGTTCCTCATTAATAATTGTTAACACCTTTGAATAATTTAATGAATCAATTAAACTGTCCTTTGTACTTCTTAAAATTGCACATTCCTTTATTCTACCTAATTTACTAAATCCACATTTATCCAATACCCTTTTAGCTGCTGTATTAGTATCAAATACCATTTCAATAATACAATTAGTGTAACCTAATTTAGGTGCCCATCTTAAAAAGCATTCACAAAGGAAAAATCCAATACCTCTCTTTCTAATACCTGCATTAACTAAAATATTCATTGTACAAACTTGAGAACATCTACCTGGATAATTTGATTTAATGAAAAATGAACCTAAACATCTCTTTGACCAATCATCTATACTTAAATTATTATCAAAATGTTGTGAATCACCAATTAACATAACACCAACAAAATGTCCAAACCAATAAGATTTGAATTCTTCTAATGTTAATGGTTCAAAAAATGGTTGAGTATCACCTCTTGATACTTCATCATTGTATTCTTGATATAAAAATTGTAATAATTTTGTAGGAACTTCATCAATATTAGATATTGGATAAATTGTAGCAGCAGTGGCAAGATCTTCAATATGAATTAAAACACGCTCAATTTTATATGCAGTTGAATAATGTGGAGTGAAATGAGTTTTAGAGAATCCCACATTATGAAATCCACCCATTTAAACTAAATTGTACCCTTGATTTAATTTAATTTAATTTAATCTAAATTCATACAAGGAGCAAAAAAAAAATAAAAATAAAATAAAATAAAATAAAATAAATTTAAAGTTGAATGAATAAATGCCATCTTTAAATGTTGTATTTACAATACAATGTTAAAATTTCTATTTAATCTAAGACTTTTCCAAATTATATAGCAAAACAAATAATTACTTTATAATATTAATAAGTTTTAAAGTTAAAGTTTTGAACTAACTACATTAAACTCTTAGTTGAGGAGAATCAGTTCTATTAATGATTTTCCCCTGTTTCCCCCAACCACATTTCAATGGTCTACCATTAATGGTGAATCCAGTCAATTGAACAATTGCCATAGCAGCTCTTTCATGTGTATCATAAGTGACAAATGCACAACCTTTATCAGCCATTAATTTGAAATTAACAATATAACCGAAATTTTGTAATAATGGGATTAAATCATTTTGAGTTGTGAAATGAGCTAAATTACCTAAATAAACAACTGTTAACCAATTTGGTGTTTGTCTTAAAATCATGTCATAAGATTGAGGGCCTAACAATTGAGGAATTGATGCATGCTGAGGTTGATTCATATTATGATTTAAAATCATTGGTGCAAGCATCCCATTATGATGTGGTGGTAAATGTTGTTGTTGTTGAACCTGTTGTTGATTATTATTGTTATTGTTAATGTTATGATTTTGATTATTGATGTTAAAATTATGACGATTAAACCTATTGTTATTATTGTTATTATTTTGCTGTTGTTTATGAGTGGCCCAATTCAACCTAATTGGACGATCACCTAAAACAACACCATTCATTGTTTGAAGAACATTTTCTGCATCTGTTCTATCTTTAAAATTAACAAATCCATAACCTCTTGATCTACCGGTTTTCATATCCCACATAACATTAGCTTGAATAAATGAGGGGAATTGAGAAAATGTTTTAGTAAGTATTTCATCATTAACTTCTAATGATAAATCACCAATAAATAAATTAAAAGTTTCAGTTTCTTGAAGTTGTTGAGTTTGGAAAGCCCAAGTAATCCTTAATGGGTAATCATCTAAAACTGTATCATTAAGTGCATTGAATACACTTTGAGCTTCTTCATTAGTTTCGAATTCTACAAATGAATAATTGAATCCCTGTTTGTTTTTATCATGAAGAACCTTGATTGATTTAATTGGACACACTGATGAAAATAATTCTGTCAATTGTTCTTCGGAAATTGTATTATGAACATTACCAACATATAGAATAGTTTTAGATAATTCACGTCCACCATCTGAAACTGTTGCAATATTCACATTTTCATCAACAAGGGGGGTTGATTCAACTATTTGATGTTGTGGAACTGGTTGTTGAATTGTTGTCATTTTTCTTCTTCAATTGTAAAAAAAAAAAAAGGATGGGAAGGGGGAGAGAAAGGGGGAAGGAATAAAACAAAAAAATGGTTCAATTAAATAAATGAAATGAAATGCAATAAGGTTTTAATAATCTCAATACGAGTTTAAGCACCACGTTTGTAACTTAACAAAATGAGTAAAACGGACGTTGACAATTTGCCACTTTTTTTTTTTTTTCCTCCTTTTTTGTTTTTATGGCGCGCTTTGCAGAAACAACAACAACAACAAAGGTGGAAGAGTAAAGACCTTGGAAAGAATTCATTTCTTCTTTATATTTATATAAACAAGTGAATTAATAAATAGCTTAATAATTTGAATTATTAAATTCATTTCATGCCATTTTTTCAGAATCCTCAATTCCATTCTAATGGCCGTTTTTGTCAAAACGCTCAGACGCTCAGCACACTTCAATCATCAATAATCACAGATCCTAATAGGTTCATCTATTGTATTTAAATTGAAAAAAAAAACGGATAACTATCTTTCTTTATATGGAATTAACCAAATTGTGTTTTGGGTTGCCTTGCCGTATTGGTTTGTCTTTAATGTAAATGAAATTCCCTTGACTAATATCTGTTGAATATCTTTCTGTTCTCGTATAATGCATTAATTCATTATAATTTCAAGATCCTTTACATTAATCAACATGTTGCCGGTGGGGGGGATTAGAACTAAAACAAAACACACTTCATTTATTAGATTAGATTAGGGGTGAAGTAGGTTGGGTTGGATTGGGTTAGACTGCGATTACCTAATCATCCTCGTACCGCACAACAAAAGTTTAATCATTGGTTGGTTAATTGACCCTCTTCTCTCTTCCTTTATATAACAATTATGCTTCACACTTCTGTACCAGATACGGCCTCTGCCATCGATCGTTCTATTCCTGATTTCCCTGCTGCAACCCCCATTGATGAGGATAATTACTTTCGTTTCCATAACCCTCCCTCATATTTGTCCCAAATTAGTAAGGATGTTGCAGCATTTATTGATTTCCATCATAAAGATCAACGGAAAATCGTACTGGTTACATCTGGTGGTACCACAGTGCCCCTAGAAAATAACACTGTAAGATTCATTGATAATTTCAGTGCAGGTACAAGGGGTGCAACATCAGCTGAATACTTTCTGGAAAATGGGTATGCAGTGATATTCCTTCATAGAGAATTTTCACTTTTACCATATTCAAGACATTATTCTCATACAACAAATTGTTTTTTAGATTATATGAAGGAAAGTGATGATGGATCCAAGGTTGAAGTTAATGATCAATTCCAAAGAGAAATGTTAAAGGTTTTAAAGAAATATAATAATGCTAAATCAAATAATTTATTAATAGAGGTACCATTTACAACAGTTCATCAATATTTATTTACTTTGAAATTAATTGCACAAGAATTATCAGTGATTGGATCTAATTCACTTTTTTATCTTGCAGCAGCAGTTTCAGATTTCTTTTTACCAATTTCTCGTATACCAGAACATAAAATTCAAAGTCAGGAATCTGGTGGTAAATTAATGGTTGATTTAGAACCTGTTCCTAAATTTCTTAGAAGATTAGTTGATTCTTGGGCTCCAATTTCAATGATTGTTAGTTTTAAATTAGAAACTGATAATACAATTTTAATTAAAAAAGCAAAGGGTGCACTTGAAAGGTATAATCATCAATTAGTTATTGGTAATTTACTTCAAAGTAGAAAGAGGGAAGTTGTATTTGTTGAACCAAATAATGAAGAATGGATTAAATTAAATCAAAATCAAATCGATAATGATATTGATATTGAAAGTTTAATTATTCCAAGAGTTATTAAATTACATCATGAATGGATCAATCAATTACATAAATGATATACCAACCCCCCATTGTAACCCATGTTTATAATTATCTCCTTTACTTATTGCTAAGGGGATTACCCAATTTAATTCAAATCTAGCCATTGGATGTGCATAAATTAACCCCACCCCACAACTTAAACTAAATTCACAAAGTCTTTTAATCAATTCATCACTATCTTCTTGATTTTTAAAATTAGTTAATTTACCTCCTGTTGTAAAGAAATGTGCTTTAAATCCTGTATCTCTTGGTGTAAATGGAATTCTAGAAATTAATGATCCATTAAATGAATAAAATATATCTCCTCCAACTGGTAACCCCATTTGTTTTGGTCCTAACCCAGAAATTAAAAACCCCCTAATATCATTGGCCCCCCCTAAATGGAATTTATCCATTGGATGAATTAAATCATTATTAATAGGTCTAATAATACCTGATTTCCATGTTAATTGACAAATAATAGGATCTAAATTAATCGCCTTGGCTATTTCAAGTGTAGTTTTAATAAATTTATTATTATTACCAACCCCCAATTCTGTTGAATGTTTAAATAAATGTCCATTTGTTGGTAATGTCATTGAATCTCTTGTATCATATGTCATTGTATGTGTTAAACTAGATTTAAAACTAGATCCTGCATTCAATAAAAAGTGATCATTCACTATAGAATTGTTTCTATAAGATTGTGATGGATTCCCAATATTAATTCCTCTTATTAAATTTTCAATAGAAAATTCATGATTCATTTTCTTCTCTATTGGCATATAAGTTGTCCCCAATCTTAATGTAATACCCTTAATCAATTGTTCATGATATGTTGTATAATCAATAAATTTACTTGAATGATAACCAAGAATATCTAATTTGAAATTAGGAGAATTCCAAAATGGGGTAGTAAGAGATAATAAATATTGTGATCTATTGGATTTTCCTATTTCATTAGAAGCCAGTGTAGTATCTAAATTAATCATTTCCCCCCCTCCAAGAATATTTTTCCATTGGAAGGTAATATATCCATCTCCTTCACCATTACCAACATTAGTACCAACCTTCATGAAAAATTTCTTTATTGGTTCTAATTTCAAATTAGCAACTAATTCTAATGTATCTTTTGATGTATTGGTAACTTTATATGGAGGTGATTCTAATTGAAACAAAAGGTTTTTAATTGCATTGGTTTTGAATAAATTTTGTGTTGTTGAATCTATATTTGACAAGAAATGTTCTAAATTAGTATCCCCATGATTCAAAAGGGGTTCTAATTGACGCTTTAAAAATGTATCTCTATATTGAGATTGTCCATTGATTATATTCACAGCTAATAATCGAACTGGTCGATCTTTATTTATTTTTAAAATGTCTTGAAATGTTGATTTATTGTAATCCAATATAATTTCTTGAGACTTCATTTCCCCCATCTCAAGGGGGGATGGTTCTGAGTCCTTGTTTGACCCCTTTTCAGTTCCAAATGATTCCATAAAGGATTCATTGAACGTATTTTTCACCATCCTTGATTTTGACTAAAAGCACCTTCCCTTTTCTCATAATGGATGAAAATATTCTTCCTGCTTAGGTAATCGGCCGTTAATAGGTCTTTACTGGCCCCCCAAATGAATATGTACCTTGAACAATGGTGGATTGATCTAATAGTGTCGGTTTAGAAAGTCATCTTCTTGATTTAATTAATTGGATTCTTTATTATTACTTGATTTCATCCACTGATGTTAGAAATGAACCTTTGGTGTTCACGATCATCAGATGACACCCACGCTCCCACCGAGGAACCTCTTATTTATTAAAATCCCCCCCTCCCCTCCCCTCCCCTCCCCTCCTCATCCCTTCCCCCGTTTTCTTTTCAACACAGCTTCCATACGCTTCGAAACTTGTTTGACACCTTTAAACTGCCAAACAAAGAAGATCAACTCGAGGGCAGAAATCAAATCCAACACTGAAGTGATAATATCATGAGCACAATGGCGTGAACTTGACTGATTTCTTGCCCTTTTGGGAATTGCGACCTTTTCTCCCTCCCAATAAGCAGGCTTTTTCTTAAAATGATGAAGTCACCGCCTAAGAGAAGAAGATCAAGAAAGGCATGCATCGTATGTCATCAAAGGAAAATTAAATGTGATTTGGACTCAAAGGAAAAGGATAGTCAATGCTCTAATTGTTCAAATTTGAAAATAGCTTGTGAATTATACATGAGGAAACCTAGAATGAGAAAGTATCAAATACAACAAAATCTGAATACATTAATAGATAAAACCAATTTACAATTAATGAATTCAGTGAAATTGGATCCATTATCCTTAATAAATAAGAATTATCTAGAATCACCATCACTTGATCAAAATAAGAACCCAAATATCCCCGTTTTCAAAATGAGATTAATTGATATTTTTGAATCGGTTGATACCAATAATGATGATTTTGATGATTTTGATAATAAATCAAATAATAATGGCAACGACAATGGGAACGTGAATAATAACTCAATGCCCCTATCTCAATTAAGCTCATTAACAAAGGAAGATTTAGATTACTTATCAAATGTGGGCTGTTTCAATTTGCCCACAGCGGAATTATGCAAGGTTTATATTGATGACTTTTTCAAACAAATACATTCTAAAGTACCTATATTTAATAAAAAACAGTTTTTAAAGGACAATGAAGATATTACAAACCCACCATCAATAGCTTTACTTCAAGCAGTACTTTGTGCTGCAGCCAATATTAAAGAAACTCCATTCACAGGTTCCTTTGAAAGAAACAAACAATCAGAAATCGTCACCCTCCTTTATAAAAGAACAAAGTTATTATTAGATTTTGGATTCGAAAGATGTCCATTGAGATTTGTTCAAGCATTAACTTATATTTCTATTGTTAATTTCAATTTCAATGATGACACCGTTTTGTTCTGGAAACATTTCCAAAATATTAATTTCAATACTTTATCATTCAATGATCAATTATTTTATAGAAAAATTTGGTGGTATTGGAAAGTGAGAGCTGTATTCGTTAGATCTTTAGCCCCCTGTAATGAAAATTATATGAAATTACTTGATACTATGGATGAATCTCATAAAATCCCCCCTTTAACAAAGGAAGATTTCCAATATGAGGGTAGTTTATCAGAAGATGAAGTTCTTTACATTCTTTCAGCAACTAAACTTTGTGAAACTATGGATAAGTTAAATGAAAAGCAAGCATTTGCTGATAAATTGGCATCTGAAAATAAACCATTTGATCATATCACTAGAGAAATCGATTACATCTTCTTTGAAAGTTTTAAAAATCTTGATCCTAAATTGATGTATAAATTAAATGATAAATCAACACAAAATGATATGACAGCTACTTTAGCTGCTGGATTTTATTGTTTATTAATAGTCATTCATACTAGAAATATTAGTAGATATGATTTATTGAAATCATTTGGTAAGGAAAGTACTGCTTCTCAAATTAAATATTTCCCCTCTTGGGGGATCATTTTATTTGCAACTATGATTTCATATTGTATGTTTAGAAAGACAAATGCTCCAGGTAGTACCCTTGTTGAACCTCCACTTTTGGTTCATATTGCAACAGCTCTGGCTAATTTAATGGAATGTGATGAAGCTCATAATGATTCTTCTTGGATTTATTTAAGAATCTTAAATGAAATTTCAATCGGTATTCAAAATATGGCACTCAACGTCTTTGATTTTAAACTGAATAGTGGATCTACAGAAAAGCAATTGGATTTGGTTTCAAAAATTCTTAGAAACGTCCCACTAAGAAGAAAATTAGTTAAAAAATTACATGGTCCAGTGGATAGATTAAATTTTAAATATCAAGATGGTTCCCCAAAATCATCTTGTGTTTCTGTTAATGTGCCGTCTGATTTCGATGCTGTTGATTTATTCAAATTTAACGGTTTAGACCACGAGTTTAAAGTTAGATTACCAGTGGGGAAAATGTCAATTACTTCATTGATTTCTGATTCTGATGTTTTGATTCAAAATCATATAATGGACAATCTTGATGATCTTATAATGAAGGTCAAAATAAATTGGACTCCATCCTTCACCAATATCGCTTGAAAAGAAAAAAAAAAACGAATTATACCCTTTCAAGAACAGAATTGTGTTTTACATTAAGTTGATGGACATGGTGCAATATTATAATGAATTGCATAAACAGAAAATTAAAATCAAAATCAAAATCAAAATCAAAGTCAAAAATTGTTTCATATGTCAATAAAAGATGTAGGTCATATATATTTACTGTGGTTAATTTTAAAAAATTAGCAATGTGTAATATTTTGACAACGAGTTTATTATATTCAGCAACGCAAATAATAATAAAAAGTGATTATAACACTGCATAAAAGATTCTGTCTATTTTTATAATATAATTCATAATGAAGCTGGCTCATGCCTTGTAGCGTACAATTACTCAACAACTATCAGATCATCAATATACTAGGAAAACTAAGCTAATTAGAACCAAACTCTTGTAAAATCATGTAATCCATTATATGCTCTTGTTGCATCCTTTTAAGGTCCTAATAATGCTGGTTGACAACTCAAAACAGTGGTTCTGAAATCGTTGATAACTCTAACAGGACCCTAAACGTTCCTGGCGCAGCAAAACTCGTATTGCTGTCATTATGCAACTGAGCACACAATGCAAGATCGAGTCTTGGCATAAAAATTATAATTTGGTACATACATATGTATGCCACCAATTACGAGACATGCCCGCATATTACGTTTTTTGTGGAGAAGATTAGTTGAGGCAATAGACAAACTAACACTTGGCAGATCATAATGATAGATCAAAGTTCCTTAATCACCCCTTGGTGCTTGAAGTATCAGATTCAGGATTTTGATTTTTGATGAATACACAAACCATTATGCAGCACAATCTTTCATGCTTATTAAGAAAACCATTTCCGAATTGACTTATCTACTTCCAAGGCTTAAAACTAAATGTGTTTCTACAGTTTTGTATTATTATTGGCAAAGTTTGTTGGATAGCACCTCAACTGCAGCTCATATATTTGAAATCTTACAATGATCAAATGGAACAGCAGTCAGTCTTAACTTAATTTTCCTTATGTATTTGTTCATAAGCCTGTTTCTGCGGGAAGCTTAATTTCAAGGTGTGACTGACAGCTTCACAATGTCAATTGTTTGCTTCATCACTTGAACTTTTTAAAATTTAAAAAATGCATCCAAGATTGCTCTTATGGTTTAATGATAAGGAAGCATCCATATAATGATCAAGATGATATTCTGCTAAAGTTTCAACAATGCTAGTGTCGTTAGCATTTATACTAACTTTGGTATATTTTCCAATTGATTGATTGATCTATGACAAATTTCTATCTGCGCAGCAACGATAACACAAATCACTTACTCCCATTCACGTGGCTACAACCCAAAATAAAACATGCCTAATGTGTGCCTATTCACCTTTTAAATGTATATTTGGCAGGAGACCACTTACCAATTGGCACATTGAAATCTTCATAATATTGGCCCCTCTAAATCATACACTGAAAACATTACACATTTCATCCCAGTGTAATACCAAGTTCTTTTGAAAGTAAATAAATGATTCTATCCCCTTTGTAATTCAAAGTATATGGCTGGCTAGAAATTCTCACTTTCCAAAGACACATAATAATCACCATTTCATCTGCTCCAATGTTAACAGCCTTGCTGAAAAATAGTGCTTTCCAAAATAAATCAACCAAAATCAACATAAATATGGCAATTGAACTTTCATTTGACAACACTTATAAATATAGAGTTGTTGGGAAAGGATGTTGCAAATCATACAAACATTAGCCTTAAGCATACTTGAGCTATTTAACCAAAAAAATGATAACGTTTCATATTAATTGTATATATAAAGGAGCATGAAAGGAACATGACATAAGACATTAAAATAAATCCACCCATTTCAAATATTTAAACCATTTAGGTTCCACAAGGATACATTGTGCTGTTGCAAGTTTTGCATTGGTATTTAAATCAGAGATATCTCCATCAATAATGCATTTCCGACCCTTGAAATTTGCAACATTTGCTCGTAAAACAACTATAGATCCTGGGTCAGCCTTATTAATGAAATCTATATTTAAGGATGCAGTGACACCTCTCTTATTAGGTAATTTGGAAAACCCACAAAAGCAAAGTAATTCATCTAAAAGGGTACTTATAATACCATTATGTATTTTACCATCAGAACCCGTAAGTCCAACCCCCATTTTAGTGAAGGCTAACATTTTACCATCAGATTTGTTTAAAAACACCAACGGTCCAATATCTAAATGGTTTGGAGAATTTAAAAGACCCTGACCAACATGATTAAGCTTATGAGCATCAGGCATCAATTCATTCACCTGAATCAATTTGAACTTTTTATCTTGAATAACTCCCTGGAATTCAGCATTGGATTCTAAATCATTATAAAGCTTTAATTCAGTTAATGGCAACGGTTTTGACCGCTTTGAAAGGGGGGTGATTGGCCATGGACGAACAAACATCGCAAACCCCAATCCAAAGGCCCCCGCAAAAAGAATAGGTCTAGTGATTGTCTTTATTATTATCCCCATTGGCAGCAGTTTAAATTGGTGTTTAATGGCGGGTGAGTAGAATGGAGTTTAGGATTCAAGCCCAAATTGGGTCGCGGATATCAAATGAAAAACTTCATCACCAGAATCCCCGTAAACAAGTGGATCCTCTTAATAAAGCGCGATGGATTTAGACACTGCAACTGGATTAGACCAGTTGGAACCCCTTAGGGATATGGATGGAGTTGGATTTGAGATTGAAGACGCGTTGCTTGAAAATGAGGAGGAAAAACAACCAACAGAAGTCAAATTAGAACAAAACCATGTCTCATCACCTCCCATTGTCAAACAAGAGGATTTAAAGAGACAAACTCATGTAATTGTATTACCATCATATTCATCATGGATCAATTTGGATAAAGTGAATCAAATAGAAAAGGAATCATTACCAGATTTCTTTAATGGATTAAATAAATCTAAAACTCCTGAAATTTATATCGAATATAGGAATTTTATGATTAATTCATATAGATTGAACCCCAATGAATACCTTTCATTTACTGCAATTAGAAGAAATTTAGTGGGTGATGCTGGTGCATTACTTCGAGTCTTTAAATTTCTTAATAAATGGGGGTTAATCAATTATCAAGTTAATCCAGAATCTAGGCCTATACCAGTGAATCCACCAAATACTTCTGATTATGTTGTGGATTTAGATACCCCTAGAGGAATGTTCCCCTTTGAAAGTCATAAACCAATGATAGACTTTCCAGATGTTTCTAAATTGAAACATGCATTAAATATCAATTCAGATGAATCTTCATTATCATCGCCATTAACAGAAAACTTCAAACGACAAAAGGTGATAAAACCAGATATAGATAATGGATGGGATGAAGCTAGTTTAAAGAGATTGATTGAGGGTGTTCATCAATTTAAAAATAATTGGTATAAAATTGCATCATTTGTTGATAATAACAAAACTCCTGAACAATGTATTATTAGATTCTTACAATTACCTATGGAGGATAAATATTTAGAAGAAAATAAACAATTATTAGGTCCTCTTAAATATCTTCCGAATTTGGCATTTTCTACAAATGATAATCCAATAATGTCCACGTTGGCATTTTTAGTGAAATTAGTTGATGTTGATGTAGCAGCTGCTGCATCTCAAAGGGCAATAAAGGTTATGGATGAGAAATTAGAACAAAAATTGAACGCTAACAAATTTGCAAAGGCCACAAAAGAATTACAGGGGGCAGATGAAGATAATAAAAATAATAAAGATCAAGATGGAATTAAACCAGAGTCTGAGCATGGAGATGATGATGCATTACATGATATTAAAGATGCTTCAATAACCATGATGGGTATAATTGGATCGAGAGCTCATATGTTTGCTAATTATGAAGCAAGGGAGATGCATAGATCATTAATAAATATAATTCAAATGCAATCACAAATAGTTGATTTAAAATTAAAGAAATTAACTAAATTAGAATGTCAATTTGAATATAAGGAAAAGGAATTCAATAAAAGGGCTGAAGATTTATTAAGAGATAATGTTAGTATGTTCAAATATACCAATGCGGCTAGCAATAAATTATTAAATGTTATTAATATATTAGAAACTTCAACACAAGAGGGGGATTTAGAAAGGGCTAAGGATCTCATTTCACAGGCCAAGGATATATTATATAAGCCACCTAGAAAGCAAATGAATATTCTTGGGCAAGATGATGATGATAATAATAATAATAACTTGAAGGGTGATACAGCTGATGAGAGAATTAAACCAATAAGTTTTGAATCACCAATGTTATATAGATATTGGAGTGGCTGAATTAATTCGATACAAGAGCAGGCAGGAACAAGAGAAACGCATATTCCAAAAATCATAGAATGTATATTTATTGTGTACTTAATTTTAATTAAATGTATCTATCTACAAGAATCTATCTAATTTTTCATTACTAATTTCATTAACAGTTGCTTGTTTCTTATTATCACCTTGTTCTTTAGCTGGGAATTGGTTCAAGTTCTTTGATAAAATCTTCTTTAATTCATCCTTATTGATATTTTCAGGTCCATTAATTTGGATTGGCGGCAATCCTAGCGCTTCAAATCGCACATTCCATGCATTTAATTGATCCCTGATATCTTCCATAACAATATCGCCCTTATCAGCCCTTTCAATCAGGTCTCTTAACCATTGAAAATTCTTTTGGTAATTTTCCTCCAACTCTTCCATTTCATTCTTTTGTCTCATCACATTTAATGTTGACGAACTGAGTAATGTAATAAGAAACAATTGTAAAAACGTCATTCGAAGTGATCTCTTCTTCATAGCGTTCTTTATAAGGATCTTTTCATCAATAGTGGCTTGAGGTAAATCAATCTCTTTAACTTCTTGTGATCGTAACTCGTCTGCCGTCAATGGTGTGGGTTGTTCCCCCCTTTGTGATAAGTAGTTTTCACTTGGTCTTGGTAACTCTTTTAATAATCTTGAAGATGTTGCAAACGAACGTTTAGTTATTAATGATTTGAACATTATTGACGTTATTATTGAATTTAGACTCGAATATTTTTCAAATAAATCAGGGCTTCTGATAGTATGATATAAGTGGCAATAGTAACTAAACAAGTTCAGATAATTATAGAGTTAAATTTAATCCTTACTTTTTTCCCAAGAAAGAAAGTTGTTTTAAAAGTATAAGAAGAGGTGAATAAAAATTGAAATCACATTGAGATACATCAATTATCCTTACAAATGTCTGATATTTCATCAACAATCCGCCAATTCATTCAAACTTCTCCACCTGGTAGTGATAAGGCCATTATCAATGACATCCAAACCCTTTTGAACCAAGGAGATGCGTCCAAATTGATCAATTCCGCTTTGAGAGAATATTATACAACCCCAATAACAACAAATGTTAATACTAGTGGCAATGTTAAATTAGTAGATATTAATGGTCATTTAAATATTGTGTCATCTTATAATATGGATTCAAAGGGATTGAAGTTTGTAGATTACGTGAATAATAGAGCATTCAATTACAATTTTGTTGACGGACAAGTTAATGATATCGAAACATTAAATTTAGATTTGAATTCACATGAATTAAAGGAATTACAATCTCAATTAGATCAATATGTTCAAGATCATTATACAGAATTAAGTGTTGGAATTGTTGTTCCTTGTGGATCTAATTACAATCTCATTATTGTTGGTGAAAAGTTAAGTGATGGTAATTTCTACAATGGTAAATGGGTTAGTGTTTTCCAATATAATTCACAAGATGGTTTTCTTGATGCCATTATTAAGGTTGCTGTTCATTATTATGAAGATGGTAACGTGGCAATGAATTCATGTGATGAATTCCAAATCAAGGCCCTCTCAATTAATGATGTTATCAGTGGATTAAATTCTATTGAACATGACTTTGAATTACAATTGCTACAAAAGATTGGAGATTTAAATGAACAACGGTTCAAGAGTCTTAGAAGATTATTACCAATTAGTAGGAGTAAAATTCAATGGGGGAAAGCTATTGGGAATTATAAATTGGGTAAAGATGTTGTCAATAACAACATCAATAACAAGTGATTGATTGTGTATTTTTTTTATTTATAACCAAGTTAAGGAATAGTAAAGTATTAAGAAGATAAGGAACCCAATACCCACCATCTTAGTGACCTTGGGGTTGGCCTTCATAACTCGTGTTAATTGACTGGCACTGTCTTTAATACTTGATGCTAACGCGGTCATTTGATTGTTTAACCCATTTAATGTGGAATGGTCCTCTTGAGAATAGGCGTTAATCTCATTAGCGATGGACTTGAACGCTGTCACCTTTGACGCCAGTTCATGGAACTGGGCGTCGTTGTCTTGTTCCATTTGTGCTGTTGATCTGGACATATCAATATTGGAGGGGGAGGTGGAGGTGGAGGTGGAGGAAAAGAGTGTTAACATTACTTGTTTACGTATTCAACATTCAATTAAATTTACAAGTTATCACTTACCATTTAGTTTATCAGTTATTAATTTGTTTTCATACTATATGAACCCTCCATAATGGAACAGGCGAGCTCCGAAGTGGTTCATTACTTTTCAAACGCAAATTATCAGTCATCATCAAAACGAAATGGTGTTTCTAGTATTGTCCTTCAATATTTATATTAAAAAATTACAATCAATGTTGAATCTATTGGGATCCTTCCCAAATAGTATCAATTGGTTTGTGTCTAGGAGAAGATTAGTTGAGATTTACCCCATTCAACAAGGTCAATAGGGAGAAAAGAAGAAGCTCCAATAGAAAGAAAGCCTTTAAAAGGCGGCTTCCCTTAGAAATCAAAGGGCTTGTATCACGTGCCTCTAGCGAGGGCTTTTTAGCGCATGACTGTCTTTGAAACAAAAAATAGAAGCACCCTCGCACCGCAGGTTGCAACCCCCCAGGGACATTCCGCGGAAACTTTCAATGTTCATTTTTTGTATATGAAAATTTTCAGATTGAATACCTCTTTAATTTAGCATAGATTAACCAAAGATGTCTGAAACCACCGTTGTGTCAACTAACTGGAGATTGGTCGAAGTCGGCAGAGTCGTTCTTGTCCAAAACAAATTGGCTACCATTGTTGAAATCATCGACAACAAGAGAGTATGTTAAAAATCACATTGAAATTAAATCAATCATATTCAATATAATTCAAAATAGTGATACGATGAGAATTAAATGCATTGTTTCAAGGTAAATGGATTAGTCAATAGAATGAGAGGTTATTTCAGTTTATTGCCAACATCAATATTGTCATCAATACCTTTAAAATCATATTTTCTTTCCATAGTATAAAATCAGCACCTTCAACCGACTACTAGAGTATTACATGTTTATTTGTACATTCAGTGTTATTTCCTATTTGCTATTAAAGTCCAACTCTATTTTGGAACCAATTACCTATTGAATAATGCAAAAAAATTGAGGGAAAAAAAATACCATCATCATCATCATCAACTATTATCTGAATTACTTACCGATTATGAATGAAATTCTACTTAATATTAACAAAATACTAACATTAATTTTTACAGGCTTTGATTGACGGTCCAGCTGTTCCAAGACAAGCTATCTCCCTCGCTAGAGTTGTCCTTACCCCATTGGTTTTGGAAGGTCTTAACAAGGGTGCTAGAACTAACACCGTTTCTAAGAAGTGGGCCGCTGCTGATATCGATGCTAAGTGGGCTAAGACCAGTTGGGCTAAGAAGATTGCTCAAAGACAAAGAAGATCCCAATTGTCTGACTTTGAAAGATTCCAAGTTTTGGTTTTGAAGAAGCAAAGATCTTACGTTGTTAAGAAGGCTTTGGCTAAGGCTTAAATATAACGTTTTAAATAACTTAATTTTAAAAATCTAGTTTTGTTAAACTCTTCTTTTCTTTGTAGTAATAATAAAATCATATACACATTATATTGGTACTTAAAATAACCAAGTAAATAAAAGATGAGGTTGCTGCTTACACGTAATGAAATCAAAATAAAAGCCGACATCATATTATAAATTTACAATTACTATACATTGATTTCATTCAACCCTTCAAACTATTCAAGATATTTTGAAGTTGAATATTGGCATCGTTATTTGATGTTGTAGCTGGTACATCTAATAATGATGATGATGTTGTTGTTGTTGTGGTAACTGGTGTTGCTGGTTGGACTGGAACTGGGTTTGGAACATTTGGTGCTGAGGTTCCAAATGATGGTTCATAATCATCTTCATCCTCTCCTTTAGTATCATCTTCGTCAGCACTAAATTCAATACCACGACTAACAACAAATAACATATACATTTTATAATCACCCTCTCCATTAGTTAAGGAATCATTGACCCTGTCAAAGTCAAACTTATTAAAATATTCAGGTCTATTATCAACCATATTGGTCTTGTCATTGGCAATAATATAGATATCCTTCACATAAGTAGGTGTAGTCCCAATAACACCATATTTTCTTTTATCACGGTAAAATTTCCATGCATTAATAAATGCCTCCCCTTCAGCTTGTGTGTTTGGTTCAATTTCATAAAGATAAAAGTCTCTTGTTTGCCCAATCTTAACCAAATATTTATCAGCAACACCACCATCTAATCTACCATCTAAGGATATTTTACCACCCTTCAATTTAATAGCATCATCAAATATTCTTTGAAATTTCAACTCGTTCTCCTTAGAATCACTACTAGAAATAAATGAAACCTTTGCATTTAATGTAACAACACCAAAATCTGAAGATCCACTCCAAACTTGCTTGAACTCATTAGTAGATGATGCAACTTCATTGTTAGTGTTCATATTGAGATCAGCATCAGCATTGGCATTAGCATCAGCAACATTATTAAGAAAGGAATCATGTGGATCTTCATTATCCTGTTGTTCACTTTTAGTAGTCCCATTAAGAATATTGTCAAATTCATCTTCATCATTATTCAAATCCGGAATATCGTCATCATTATCGTGATCGTGGTCATCATCATTTTCAAGATAATTAGAACTAGTATTATTATTATTATTATTATTATTATTATCATTATCATCATAATCATAGTCATCACCATCATCGAATCCAGCAGCCTGTGCGTGGAACACATTTCTTAAATTATCACCATCATTATCATTTTTAGTTAAACTTCGTTGACGTTTCCTTTCCAATTCTTCTTGTTGGTCTTTAATTCTTTCAACTTCTTCTATACGTTGATCATTGACATAACTTGTAGTGGGGTCATCAAATTGATAATCCGCATTTTCTAACACCTCCTCACCCTTATGAGTAATTTTAACCTGTGGTATAGTATTAATGGAAGTGGTAATAACAGATTTACTCAACTCCTTTTCACGAATCCGTTGATCACGTTCCTTTTCCTCTTTAGTTTTCATTTCTTCACTAGTCAATCTTGGTAATTGATCCAATTGGAATTCTTCAGAAATCACCCTCTCTATAAGATTACCACCTTTAATATTCAATAATAAACTTCTACATTTATTAGTGTACTGATTTTCATCAGTGTATATTTCATTAATAACAGATTCCAAGATTTTCGACCAATCCAATGCCACTTGTTCAACAGTTTGACCCTTTAAAAATTCAACATCATCCTTTGGTAATAATTTCACAATCACATTAGAAAACCCCTTGATAATACCCTTTCTTTTTGTTTCAATTGATGCTAATGACTTTTTGGATATAGTCTTTGCTTTAAGTTTAGATTTTGGATTAGGTTTGGAAACTGACTGCACATCTTTATCAGTTGGCTTGGGGTCTTCATATTCAACCTTGGCCTTGGCAACCTTTGTAGCTTTAACTCTCTTTGGTCTATTTTCTCTAAAGGCGTCAGCCTTTCTTTGTGCCTTTGATCTAACAATAACTTCATCTTCTTCTTCGTCCTCTTCTTCCTCGTCATCATCCAAATTATTATCATCCAAATCACTTTGATCGTCCAAATCACTAACATTCAAATCCTTATCATCATCAACAACAACTTGTTCAACATTACCCAGATCCCCCTCAAATGCATCTAAATCTTCATCACTATGAACAAAGCCAGTATTGTTATCAGGGAATCTCAATTTTAACCATCTATCATAAGACATTTTCCTTTTCAACCCACTATAGAGGGGGTTACTAGAATCACATATATCACATTTATAATCTTTGGGGACCTTAGCTTTATGATTACCAAACATACAAAAGGTGTGTTGCCAAAGTTTACATTTATCACATTCTATCCATTCATCAAACTTGGGGTCCCTATTTTCATCATCATCTTCATCATAATTGTTTTTCCATAGCCCACAAACTAAACATCTCACTTCTTCTTCATCTGTTAATTTAGGGTCATGTTTTAATGTAATTAATGATGATTTCCGTTGTCTTTTGGAGTCGGGCTGTTTGGCTAAAGACGTGCCTGAATTCCCCCGTTTCTTTTTAATGATTATTTCATCCTCTTCAATTAAAGCTTGTCGTTTAAGATTGACCCCCCTATTGGCACGAGAGGACCTACGAATAGACATTCTTTGTTTAAGTAATAATGATAAAATCAAAAAGGCAAAACAACCACGGAAAAAAAATTTAAAAAAATTTGATTTTTGTGTATGGCGCGTCACGTGACTATCGGCAACTCTTTTTGTTTTGATCTTTTTAATGAAATGAGGTTAAATCCCCATTTAGTGTGTATTTTCTTATTTGATTTGATTTAAAAGATATGAATTCCAAGGATAATCAAGCGCCAGTTTATGGACTTGATATCCCCAGTTTAATTTCAATTGAATACCCCCTTAAAGTTGTTAATATTGATAAGGCCCTTGAACTAGTGGGGGGCCAAGAGAAACTTTCAAGATGTTTTATTGAGCCAGATATGAAATTAGAATTGAAATTAAGACCTAAAGATCCCTATTCTCATCCATTGAGATCCAATGTGTTAAGAAGTAATGATAATGTGTTATTAAAAATCAGATTACCAAAGAAGGTACTTAAAAATAATGGTGGTAATATACAACAATCACTTCGTTATTGTGATGATATTAATATTAAATATGATGTTGAACCAGTTGGTATGTTAAGACAAAATTATAAATTTAGACAATTGGCCGATTTCCAAACATTAACTAGAGAAAATGAATTTGTTAATGATTTTAGTGATTCTATTCGAATGGGGGATTTAAATAAGATTAAAGAATTTGCTAATAAATTACAAAATAGGTTAGAGGGACATCAAGAATTTGAAAATAGTGATATGAATGTACCACCCCTACCAAGATATGCAAGAACAGATATAACACATGGATATAAATATTTTGGAAATTTGTTATTAGATGATCAGGGTGAATGGATGAATAAATCTGTTAAATTACATACGATTCAAATTAAATGGGGAGATCCTGTTCCTGAAAAATATGATCCAAAATTAGATAAGGAATTGGAAAGAGCACAAAATGAATTGAATTTAATGGAATCAAATAACGTTTCTAAAAGAATCCTTGTTGAATCTCCATCTTATCATTTAATTCAATGTTTAAAGATTTTAGAAAGGTTATTTGAAATGAAGCCAATTTGGATTAGAAAACATATTTATTTGATGTTACCATCGAATATGAGACCACAATTAAGGTTTGCATTACCATTTGTTTCTTATACTTGTTCAAAGGGGCCTTGGAGACATTCATTTATTAAATTAGGGTATGATCCATCTAGGGACCCCAATGCAGCTAAATATCAAATCGAAGCCTTTAGAAGTACAGGTTCTAAAATAGATGATGATTCTCTTGTTAATGATGGTAATGCCATTTTACCACCAACGTTATATGATTATAAGTCATCATTTGATTATAGTAATATTGATAATAATGTTGAAGACAATGAGAGTGTTTGTGCTTTATTTGCTAGAAATAAAGTCACCAAGTTACCAAGATCACTTTTATTTGATGGTGAGAATTTATGTAACTGTTTATCATTCCAATTGGGGGATATATTAGATGAGGATATTAAAAGAATCTTAGTTACTGCAAAATTAGAGGAAACATGTCATATGGGATCAGGATGGTTACATTGGATTACAATTTCAAGAATTAAAACGATTATTAAATATAAATTGACCTGTATTAGGGATAATATCCCCATTGATAGAGAAAAGGTGAATGAATTAATGACTAAGTCATCATTCCAAAAGAGTATCACACAGGGGGTGGTGTCAGACACTGAGCGGGAGCAACACCATGGAGAGAGAGAGGGAGAAGCCAAGAGCCAGATAAATGAAAGGCCGAATGCGGGGCAGGAAAATGAGGAAGATGAGGATGATGAAGAGGAGGATGAAGATGAAGATGAAGATGAAGAAGAAGAAGAGGAGGAGGAGGAGGAGGAGGAAGGTGATGAAAATGATAATGATATCATCAGTAGATTACAAAAGTTCAACCCTAAAGGAGCCAATATCATTCAAGATTTGGATTCTATATTGAAACAAGAAAATTTAATGAAATGGTAAGTTTATCTCATCTACTTGACTTGACTTGACTTTTATAATTCATTCTTTGAATTAAATGTAATAATAATATTGGGAATATAATGATAATATGTAGCTAGAAAAAAAATGCAGTGACAACAACAACAATCATCTTCATATGTTGTTTGTTCATACTATAATGTACATACTGCTCCCTCCTGTCTATACAGACCCCTCTCCTCCCCTCCCCCCTAATGCCTTTGTTATTTATATTAAAATCCACATCTACTGTTGATCCACCTTCTTGTCATCCTTCTTGAGATCTAACATATATTCAAAGGCCCCCTTTGGTGAATCGCCAAGAGAGGATCTCCAATTATAAATACGAGCAATTTGCACAATTGAAACACCTGCTAAAAAGAAGTTGACAGAAGCTAAAAGATAATTCTTTGGTTTAATCACCATTGACCATCTTGTCCAAATAGCACCTGTTGCAAATAGGGATAATTGTTGAATAGCAGACACCTTCTCCACTGGTCTTGCCATTTCACCAGCACCAGCAGCAACGAGTCCCCATTTCATCATGGGAGCCCAAAAATGCACGGTTTTAGGACCTGTTTCGGAATTGAGAAATCTCTTGAATGCTCCACCAGCTGCGTTGGATGCCATTTTACTTGATTAATACCTTGTTCAGAGAGGAAGCAAAGCTTACTTGGCAGAAACGAACCCCCAAACGTGACGTTCCCACTAAATTTTTTTTTTTTTTTCAATGTGGAGTTCTTCGCCCTCATCGGAGTTTCAATGTCCTCATCGCAGTGCTTCCCTTGCTTTTTTTTTGGCTTTTTTTCTTAGGCTCGGCAGCTGCCTCCTCTTTTTTCCAGTGGGGGAGGGCCCTTTTTGGCCCCATATCCACCTCCACAAGCAACACTTACATTTATGTTTATCTAAACAGCAATAAAGACTTTTGTTATATTTGCTCCCTTTTTACCTTTTGGAAAGGGGATATCTTAATAACGGTAATCTTCTCTTAAATCCGTGCGGGTTTGTACTACCTGCGGCTAATCTTTTTCATATTCTTACACCTCTCTACTTCAAGACTAATTTACAAGTACATAACAATCAATTCAACCTTGTTATTCCTTCTTTGCTATTTGTTATTTTAAGTTTTCATTATAAATAATAATAATAATAATAATAATACTAATAAGGACAAAATAAAGAGAAGTCAAGTAAATTAAATAAAAACAATTTAAATTAAACCCTTTCAACTTCCTTTTTATTGGTCTTTCTCAAAATGGCAGCAACCTTATCACCTAAACTCAAGGCCAATCCTTGTCCCTTAGATCTTATTCTAACATAACCCTTAATACCACCATTAGTCTTCTTTTCAATACATAAATTAGCTAATGCATCTTCACCAAATGTAGACTTTGCATATAAATTAGCAGAAAGGAATTGACAGTCTCCAATAACAGAACCAGGAGTTAAATTACTCATATTAGTAAATAATAATAATTCATCCAAATAATCCTTCAAAGTTGGTAATGTTGATGAAACAGCAATTTTATTTTCCCATTCAAATTCATTCCACATTTTACGGAATTCTGCTTCATTACATTGGGCTGGTTTGAGATAATCTAAAATATCAACATGAACATCTGATAAAATAACAATAGTGCTTTCATTTGCATGTTGACCATCATAAACAATATTACCAAAGATCACACCTGTATCAGCACTAGAAACCTTAATAGTGGTTTGTAATCTATGAAATCCATGAGGTCCAATATTTGTACTAGTTGTTTTATCAACAACCTTCAAATCCCCCAATGTAGAAAATTCCACACTAAGATTTCTTAATGTTGTTGTTGTTTGATTCACAATTAACACATCTAATGTAACATCAAATTGATGAATTTTAACATATGCTTCAGCATAAACAGGATCTGAAAACCCTGTTAATTGAACAATTCTCTTTAATCTAAATGTTAGTGATTCCTTTTCAGATGATCCTGATCCATTTTCAAGGTCGTTCAATTCTGATTCAACTTCAACTTTACTATCATTATTTGATAATTGTCTAAAATTAATAGCGTCATCAACTTGTTCTGATTGTAAATGAACATTAGCAAGATTCTTTGCTAATTCTCTTTCATCTTCTGCTTCAACTTGTTTCTTATAAGCTTCCTTAGTATCTTCTAAAAACGCTTGTTCTAATAATGATTCATCTTCATCATTTTCATCTGAAAGGAATCTAATACATGACATAATTCTATCAGCAGAATCTTCATCAATCTTCTTCTTAACTAAATTTGTGTCACCAACTCTCAAAATGGAAACCATAATTAACATGGCTTCAGCTTTAAGAGCATTTAAAAGATCCTTGCGTTCACTAATTTTATTCAATCTCAAAACTAATTTAACTAGTGTTGATGATAAAACTGATGCCAAATAAAAGTCTCCTGACAAAATAAAACTTCTTAATAAATGTGTTGATGAAGATTTCAATGGCTTCGATTCTCCCTCAACATATGCACTTTCTGTTGCATATGTACCATCAGCAAGAACCTTTGGACCACTCTTTTCTCCCAAAGAGGACTTTTCAACAATTTCTTCTCCCTCACCATTTAAAGCTCTTCTTTCAGATGCAATAATTGGTAATTCACCAATAGAGCTTCTAATATGCTTCCAAACAGCTTGAATAGTGGTTTCCTCAAGTGAATATTCACCTAAAATCCATAATGAAGTTCTATGAACCTTTGCAGATTTGGAATTTTTAAGACCTAATAATAATTTATTAATAATTTCAACTCTTAAATCAGGAAATTCAGCAACAACTTGCTTAACAAATGCAATAATATCATAAGCAGCAGAAGCTTGTAATTCACCAAGAACATCCAATAATAAATCAACAACTGATGCTGCCACTTCATGGAATCTAATTGCACATGAATGAATGGCATTAATCAACATTTGTCTATATTCATTCATTTTATCTTCTTCAGATGAAGTGGAACTTTGTAATTCCTTTTTCAACAATTTGGTAACATCATCAACATTTTTACCAGAAACTAATTTCAATCCAATTTCAATGGCCTTTTGTCTGACATCAATAGATGGAGATGAAAGTAACTTAAAAACATCCAAACAAATGTCATCTAAAATACCCTCATTTTCAGCATGAAGTTCACTGATTCTTTCAAGAGCAATTAATTTAACATTGATATCAGATTCTTTAATTGACAAATCAATGAATTTAGCAGCAGATGCTTTAATTGCTTCAGCGGAATAATTCAAAACACTTAATGTAGTTGCAGCTTCATAAGCAACAGCTGTATTATCCATATCCAATAAAGTTGAAACAATTTCAGTGTATTGAGATTTCAAATCAGAATGAATTAATGAATCCTTTCTAATAAATTCAATAATAGCCAATTGAAGCATTGGATCCAATGAATAAATTTGTGATTCTTGAATATACCATAATGAAGTATCTCTATCTAAATTAGATAAACAAACAAATGCATTCCTTTTACAAGTAGGATCACTTTCAATTGTCAAGAAATCCTTGATCAATTCTGGAGCATCAGGAATTAAATGATCGGAAACTTGATAGATAGAATAAATGGCAAAAATGGCATTCTTTCTAACATATGAATGACGATGTTCCAAACATGTTCTACAATTTGGAACTAATGTTTCCAATAATTCAGGTTCCTTTAATTTGGTCAAAAATCTCAATGTATTACCTCTAATAAATTCATTTGGATGTTGTAAATCTCTTTGAATCGCATTACAAACTAAAATCATTTCATGTCTCAGCTTACCCTCTTGATCATATTTATCACAAATTTCCCAATAAAAATATAACAATTTTTTCAATTCCTTGTTTTTAGATGGCATCACATATCTAATAACATGCATAAGTAAATCAGGCATAGTATCTGAATTCAACATAGTGATCAAAATTTGACGCATAGTTTCAATCTTGGATTCATCGTCTCCCTTTTCCAATTGAGTTTTGAAATCATTGGAGGTGTATTTGGAGGCTATTGTTGGCTATTAAAAAAAAATGTTAGTATACATTATATCATATCAATTAAACTTAATTCCATCAAACTAATAGTTAACATACCTCATAAACCAACGTGTAAATTGAAGATGTCATCCTTGATTAAACAAGTGTAAACGTGTTGTGTTGCCCCTGCGTTGCCAAAAAAAAAATATCAAAGGCGTAGTGGCAGATCAAAACTGTCCATTTTCCTCGCGAAAAGAGTAGGAATGTGCTCAGCACTCATATTACATAATTACACAGCATTCATCACTAAAATAAAACTAAAACTAAAACTAAAACTAAAACTGATAATCAAACTCAATCCTTGTCCGGGTTCACTATATATAGTCTCATTTGTTGTACCCTTGGAACAACACTCGCTATGCTGTCTCTTCTTCTACTAATATTGGCACCTACTTGTGTCAACTCAGTCATTTTTTTAAATTCTTCATTCGCAGCAATAACATCAGCGTCTGGATGTGTAGGTACCTTTGTCTTACCTGAATGAAGTTGAGTGGCATCAGGTAATTCATTATCATCCATTTCGCTGGCCAAGACTCTGGTTTTAGGTTTTTTCCCTCCAAAGAGTAACGTTGAAGTTGATGACTGCTTGCTATTGGTATTATTAGCAGTTCTCAACGATATTGGTAAAATTGATGGATTCAACTTACCATTACTGACAGTTTTACCATTCAGTCTCAAGTTATCAACATATTTTGACCGTTGACCCTTGCCCTGGCGCTGTTTATCAACAACATTGATTATGTCATTGTTACCATTGGAAAACAATTCAGGATTAGTGGTGGTTGTCGAAAGTCCTCTTGCTCTACGACCTCCGTTAGGGAAATCAGGTGGTGGCCTTCTCAACCCCATAAGAGGGTTTTTCAGCAATGGTGCAACTGGTGTGATGACTGTAGAATGTTGAATTGGTGACACAGATGGTTCCTCTCTTCTATCATAGATAGGGAAATCAGGCACAGAAATACCAACATTTGACAAACCTCCTTCGTCATTGTCCTGTGTAATTGTTCTATCGCTGATTCCACGTTCCAGTGAATATTGTGAAGGGAGTGTTGGAAGGATTGGTGCCTCTAATGGCCCTTCATCTGAAAATTTCCCATTGGGCACACTTGCAGAATCCGGGGTACCATTGATAACCATTAAATGAGATTTATTTTGAAAATCTTCCACTCCATCAGGACTCTCATTAAAGTCGTCAAGCGACCCTAGAGAATTCCGGTATGAATTAGGTGTCTTTTCCTCCCAGCTGTTGTTATCTGCATGAATATTTTCAAACATATTGAAATTCCCTGAAATTGGACTTTTAGGAGTGAACTCTAATAATCCATCATCATCGTCCTCGTCTTCTTCTTCTTCTTCATTGCTACGGCGTTTCAAACTGTCCTGCACTCGATGTCTGATCTCATCATCTTCAATAGATGATTGTTCTTCTATAGAATCTTCACTAATATCATCAGGATATAGATCCTCTAAACTGTCAACAGCAGGCACCCCCGGCCCAATATTATTTACAATTTCATCATCTAAATCAAGATTTCTTCCTGCTCCATCCCTGTTGACAGGCGTTGAAGTGTGATTTCTTTCATACCCTTGCCAATCAATATCATTATCGTCGTCGTCGTCGTCATAATTATTACTTTCTTCTTCCACATCATTAAATTGATCTAAACCACCCACATTGCTGTGACCAAAGTCAGGATCCTGAGGACTTGCTGGTGTGCTGGTATATGGTGGTGGCACATCTTCAAGTAAAGCATGATCTCCTTCACCTATAGAAGCTTCTTCATCTTCATCGTCATCTTCGACTCCCATAAAATCATCATAAGCCAATTTCTTGGAATTAATAGGTCTTGGATATTCATTGGCCTCATAAAACACGTCACTAGCACTGGAATTTTGAGAAATGTTGTTAGCAATGGAAGTTGGTTTTATCACATGAAGGGACTGATTGGAACTAGATGCCATTAATGGTGATGATGTCACAGGGGATGAAAGTGGTATCTTTTTTAAGGCAATCTCCTTTTCTAGATTTGCAACATAATCATCAATTGTTTGTCCCTCTTCTAATTCAGGAAGATCAGATACCTTGAGATACAACCCACTGTTTTTAAGTTCATTTTCTTCATGTTCAGAAATTTGACTCTTGTTTAAATCTAAATTCAAATTCAGACCCTGTTCACCACCATAACTTGTGGTGAAATCATCATCTGTAGTTATTGTTTCCTCATCATGCTCATGTTCTTCTGGCAAAATGGTGTGGCTTAATTGGAAACTATCAATAACATTAGTTATGTCTTCCAGACTAGAAATTGTTCTTGTATGCTTATGACTTAAAGTCGTTGCTTTACCCTGATCACTAAAATTTTTGGATACTTTAAATTCAGGAGAATCTAGGTTAATTGTTTCACTCACCTTCGGAGTGTTCGTTTCGATTTCAGCAATTTCTTCCTTGTAATTTTCTTTTGATTTATAAATTGGGAATGGCTTTTTCTCTGATGGGGAAGAGGGAACAGTAATCACAGGTGCATCCACTGTTTCTATCCCTATTGGGCTGAACTTTAACGGCGAGTCCACAATATTGTCTATAGGACGAAGGTGTAGTGGTGAATAATGACTTTCCACTGTTGAAACCACTGCATCAGTTGACGGATTTGTAAAATTTCGTAATTCTGTATCAATTCTGGTAATGATTTCTTCAGAAGGATTCTTTGGACTATCAAGTGAAACCGGAGATTTTGAAACGTCATCAAATTCTTTAATCACATTGTTTGCATCAGTATTGACTATTAGTGGTTTAGGTGGAGGTTTTCGTTTTCGTAATAAACTTGGATCTTTAGAACTTTGTTTTCTTAACAACTGTAAGTTATTAGGAGTTCTTTGTGTCTTTGTGTCTTTATCAACATTTATAGATTGTGGATAAATTGAAGATGAAACAGTTATATTTCTCGATATATCTGGATAATATGAAGAAGAAGTACTTTCTGCACTCACCTGTCTTTGATTAGAATATATAGGTGACCTTATAGGTGATATGTTATTAATATTATCTGGACTTCTTGATTTCTTTGGAGATATCTGTTTAACTTCTTCCGACGGCGGCACTTTTGGTAAAGAAGACAAAGTTTCTGTTTTTTTAGGTTGAACTATTGATGATCTTACCGTTTTCCTTTCATCAACACGACTGGCTGTGTAAACATCAATGTTTTCATCAGGAAGATACACTGTAAGACGTTTGCCCTTATTTCCCTTGATTTGATGGGAAGCAGACCGTGAATTCGAAGCAGGGCCACTCTTTTCCTTTTGGGGGCTAGTGGCCTTGGAAAAGAGACCCTGCATTGAAAACCTCTTTGTTTTATTTGACATCTGACGTACAAATAAAATATGATTCTATAATTACATAGAAGGGCAATCTTTTTTTTTAGACGTTTATTTTTATACCTTTTAAACCTATACAACTTTTTAATGGGAATATCCTGTAATTTATAGTAGATGAATGAACCTAGAAGATTCTCATAACGAACTCAAATGCAGCAAGTGCAGCAGCATTAGCGGGGAAACTACGCAAAATTGACGGCAAAAACCCCCTTGTGAAACCTTTCAAACCTCCCCTTTCATTGTAAACATATTTAACAGCATCAGAATACTTGTTGAACTTTGGATTCTTCACATCATCAATCACAATGACGTTCTTAACAACATCAAAGGGGTATGCGGTGATCCAGAAACAAGTTGCACTCAATCCACCGGCCCAAAAATTAATAGACGGGTTACTCATTTTGGTATTCTCTTTAAAGTAGTTGGTGATGATCTCATATGAACCCCACCAGACAATGAAATTAGTTCTAAAAATCATAGTTGGAATTAACCCCTTATAAAGGGTCTTCAATCCATCATGTTTGATCAATTTTATAGCACAATCAATTGGACCAGTATAAAGTCTACTTTTGGCATCATATTGGACCTGGAGTCTAGCTTTCAATTGTTCGACTGGTGCAGCAACAAATGAAACAGTCCATCCAGCCAGAACACCAGCAAGACAATGTCCTGTTAAAGGCATTTTCTTTTCTTCAGGAAACAAATTATCCTTAACAAGACGTCTATAAAGATGAAGAGATCCCAACATCACTGAATCCATCAGGACCCAACCAACTAGAGGAGGTGTGAACCCTTTATACAGTCCATAAACACCCTCGTTTTTTAAGGTCTTAATAGTACAATCTAAGGGACCAGTGAATCTACCCGTTGACGTTTGAAGACGAACTTTAACTGAATCAAATGGGTGACCCACAGCGTTCTTCATCACACCAGAAAAGACACCTGCAATGAAGCCAGCATACTTAGGAGGAGGTGCTGTCTTAGTTTCACTTGAATTAGACATCTCAGGTAGTGAAGATCTCACAATAAAGACAATGACTCCTCCATATGAAAAATCACCCCCGGTACCGGAAATAAAGATGCTCATGATGATTTGAAATATATTGTGTATAAAAATAATGCGTTTATATAAAATGGGAATACTATTTAAATCTATAGTTAATATCACAGGAGGGTTTCACCTAAAGCACATCTGATAATTGCTAACCCAGTGCTGACTGTGTCGATGGCGTGTGTCTCATGGAGAGCCAGTGAAGGATTCACTTCAACGATATCAAGACCAGCTAAATGACCACTGATAGAAAGTTCTTCAGCAATGAAAAGACCCTCTCTAAAAGTTAAACCACCTCTCACTGGTGTACCAGTTGCAGGAACAAATAATGGGTCAATAGAATCAACATCATATGAAAGATGAATTGGTTCAGTACCAGTTGGGTTAACAGCCTTGATAGCTCTTTGAACAACTTCATTAATACCATACTTATCAACATGATACATACTAAATGCAGTAATATTGTGTTCCTTTAAGATTCTCTTTTCACCCTCGTCAATATCTCTTAACCCAATATAAGCAATTTTGTTTGGTTTTAAATGTGTTGGCAAATCTTTGATCCATTGGAATTGTGCAGGCCATGTTTCACTCTCTAAACCCATAGCAAAGGCCACTGGAGATCCATGAAGGTTACCTGATTCTGTTGTAGATGGAGTGTTAATATCAGCATGTGCATCAACCCAAATAACACCACCATTAGGATGTGCAGCAATAAAGGCAGTAAGAGTACCCATACCAATAGAGTGATCACCACCAATAGTCAATGGGAATGAGTTCTTAGCATGAGCATTGGCAACCGCGTCATGAACTTTCTTACAACTGTCACTCACCAGAGTTGGATTCTTCACATTGTCAACTCTTTCATTCATATCATATGAACTTTCATCAACACCCTCAAGAGCGTCCACAACTTCGTGATTCCAACCTAAGTCTTCCAAGTCCTTCAACAATCCAAAGGCAAGGATCTTTTCTGCTCCAAGCTCAACACCGCGCTTACCTTGGCCCCCAGACACAGGAGCCTTAATAACTGTCACATTCTTCTTTTCATAAAAGTTAAACTTTGGTTGTTCTTCCATTTTTTCAATTCTATTTGTATGGGAGAATTTGAGCAATTTCAATCCGGGGAACAGGAGCAAAGTCTTCTCCTTTTATACAATTCGGGACTCATTTTTTAAAGGCAAGATACGGCGATTGAAGACTAAATCCACAAATGGAAAGCAACGCCGAAACTATCAACACTTTTTTTTTTCTTTCACTGCTATCAAATTTTGTGCGATCTAAATATACAAAAGAATCTAAATTAAAAATCCAGTCCACCGGCCGCTTCACGCTCCCTTTTACGATCATTGGATTCTCTATTCATCAATCCATTAACGTATTCCTTAAAAAGTAAAATACTAGGTTTCAAACTAGTATTTTTCCAATCTTCGGGATCCTCTTCTAAGATTTGCTCTAATTTCGGAGTTTCATTGAATGGATCAAATGTGCCCTTAGAGGGATCAAAGGGCACACAAATATTACCAGTGCCAGGATGAACACAAAATGGAGACTTCAATAAATGGTTCATTTGTCGTGAAACTTCAACATCAAGTCTTGGATAAAGCATTAGTAAAATGATCTCCTTTCTCCAATCTACGAGATCGAAACTTTTAATTTTCATTTTTTCGTAGTAGTCGCCAATATCAACCCATTTATCCTTCGAATTAGAACTTTTTTCCTGTGACCATTTAGAAACCAATGCATTACGCAATTTAAAATCAGGAATCAAATTAGCCAATTTCTTTTCCCCCTCTTCTGATCCCCAAGTATTTTGCTCTCTCAAAATCATTTCCACAAATTTATCCTTTAATAAATCAAGAGATCTTTCAATATGTGGATGTAAGGGCTTCTTCAAACCTAAAGCACCTGTTTTCTTTGCACGTCCTTTGACATTTAAGACGTCTAGATATTCAATAAAGGCTCTTCTCCCCTGTTCATTTAATGTTCTAATATTAGGGTCACTGATCCAGCAATGAATACCTCTTCTACCAGAAAAGACCCAAATTCGATCTTCAATACCAAAGTCCTCTCTCAATGCCACTTCAACAATACTTATAGCTAAATTCATGAATTTCCAACATTTAGGACAAATAGATGTACCACTACAACATGTTCTAATTTCATCATAATCAGTTAAATCAATATCTAAAACCAATTCCTTTGCCTCTGGTTTCATTGCCGCCTTTGAAACTGTTTTTCTATCCTTTGGTTCAATGGGGTATATAGCCCCAACTTCAAAACGCATTGGCTTAGAAGTGACTACTCTATTCTTAAACTCTTCAGCATCTTGAAACGAATTATAACGTTGATATGCTCCTGATGCATATTCAAATGCAAATTCTCTATGAGTGAAATCATGAGTTGGAATTTGAGAATGGTTTAACCATTGGAAAATCAAATTAAATGGTAAATGTTTATTATAATACTTCTGGATGTCATCAAGAAATTTTGCATCAACCATCTTCACCCAAATGTTCTTAACCAAATAACAAAACGTCTTGCCTCTCAATTGACGCGTCTCTATAAAGACTTTTTTGTGTTGTGTCTAAAAAACGCGTTGAGATTCCCTCTCTTTTTTTTTTCAGATGGCGCAAGCAGTGGCGCATTATTCTTGATCTACAGTTATTCTTCTTAGGAGATATTTTTCTTGTTTTCTTTGAAATAAGATAGAGATGACACCTTACAGTATCAAGACAGGTCAGTTTTGTTATTCGTCACCGAATTTAAACTTACAAGACCATTTTCAGCGGCGTCAAGTTGCATTTTTCTCTTCAAATTCCGGTAATATTTCATTAGATCAAACTCAATTGAATCCTTATCATATCCCCACACAGCAACTTAATGTTCAAATCGGTAGTAATGGATATATACCAAAGAATTTCAAAAATAATAAAAGTACAATAGGAGAATTTTTAACGGCATTAACTATGTTAGATTCAACAACGGATTTTTCAGTTCATGATTATGAATTGATTTGCCCATCAAACTTCTTTCAATCTGCTGCTTTATTAAAGGAAAGTGAATATGATGTTTTTAAATACAAGGGGAAATTGTTTATTGCCAATACTGATACAAGAGAATCACAAAATTATTTTATGTCTTACATAGGAATCAGATTTGAAGATTTGATAACGTTAGGACCAAATGCTCCACCAACTAAAAACAATACCAGTTCTTATAATAGCATAGTTGAAACAGAAGTTGCGGGAATGAAATGCATATATACCTGTGAAATTGATTCATTTAATCCAAATAATTATTCATCAAGAAATGAACTCATACAAGATACAGATTATACAGAAATTAAAATGATCTTATCGAAGAAGATCCCCCCTCATTCATCTAAGAATCAGGACATTTTGAAGATCTTAAGAAAGGGGAACAATAACTTTGAAGATTTTCTTTACAGACTAAATGTCCAATGTCGTTTTGGAAACAATCACAATGTTCTTATTGGTGTTAGAGATTCTTCCTTTAATATTAGATTGGTTCGTGAATTTTCATTGAAAAATGATATTGAAAGATGCTTTAAAACTCTTAGAAATCCATTACCTCCTGGTATTCAGTATAAATATGCTGTTGGTGGTTATGATGGATATTTGAGATCCTTGGATTATATTGAGGGGATTTTAAATCTAATTAAAAGAGCAATTGATGGTAATCCTGTGTGTAAAGTTAGAATTAGAGCTAGTGAAATCGATGTGGTCCCAATACAGTCTCTTGTTGAAAGAGAAAAGATTATTAAAAAAGTTTTAATTAAGGAATTTAGGAATCGTTTATAACATTATGTATCTGTTAGAGTTTGATATAAGGAAGTCATCAATTTTCTAGGATATTCAAGGTTCGTGTACGTTCCTTCATTCTTTGAATTTTGGCCTTGAGATCATTAGTAACAGCTGTAGCTCTCTTCCAACTGTCATCGTTATCGTCTAAATCATAAATGGATGCAGATATTTTAGAAAATGCACCATCAGTCGATATAGATGGGATCCGCTTGTCATTTTTGGCTTGCAACCCCTGTTCAGAATCAATAGACAATGTTGAAATTCTCTTGTTAATTTCATTAGACTTTCTTTCGAATGATGTATTAATATCCTCCTTTGGTTTTTGTTCCATCTTTTGACTTTCCAGCATTTTTATTCTTTGATCCAATTGGACTTCTCTTTGCTTAGACTCGTTTAAATCACCCTGTAGCCTAATTAGTTTAGCCTCCTTTGATCTCAGTGTCACATTTAAGCTAGTAAATTTCACTTGATAATCTTCAATCTTCTCATTCAACATCATAACTTGTCGAAGCGAATCATCTTGTGCCCTCTGGTAGTTTTCTATCTGATTTAGCAATTGCTGTTTTTCGTCCATCCATATTCTTTGAGCAGCTTTTAACTCCTCAATTTCCTTTACTTGCTTTGAAGATACTGTATGAGAGGGGAAACTTGTTTCTGCACGCAAGGATTTAGCAGTCAAATTTTGATGGTCCCTCTTTAACGGTGATGTAGCACCTCTCTTTGCTGGTACAGTGCTCTCTGAAGTCTTTCTCAATGAGACCCCCTCTCCTATTAAAGATTTTCTCATGGCTGGTTTAATGGTATTGGCACTCGATGTAATTTTATGAGACAATGAATTTGACAATGAATTTCTTGATCTAACTGAACTTTCACCTCTCCCCTCCTTAACATTGGTAACTGCACTTTCACTGAATTCCTCAATTCGCTTTTGATGTCTTTTATCAACTTTTTCCATGTATTTCTTAGATTCGTTCGGCCCAATGATCTTCATCAATGTTCCTATAAGTTCGGCAGAAGTGTCTCTCACTATAAGCTGGGAATCAGAAAGTAATTTAATGGCTTCTTCCATTATCAAATCGACTTCATGCTTAGCTGGCACCTTATTTATTGATCTTAAACAACGTAACAGGAATTGCATGCTTTCAAATTTAATTTGAGGGGTTTTATGATTCATATGATCAATTGTTGTCTGTAAGATTTCATTTAATGAAGAATATTTGAAACAGACATTTAAAGCAGCCGCAAGTGCATCAGTAACTGTTTTCTTCTTTTCCTTAGTCCTATCTAAAAGAGGTTCTAAAACAATACTCACATATCTTTCAAATTGGTCCCTAATACCATTTGCCAAACTAACTAGTATCTCACATGCTGAAATAACAACATAAATATTGACATCTTTAACTGATCTTGCCAATGATCTTATCAAATCATTAAAATCAGCATTCTTAATTCTCTCAACATTGAACTCTTGTGCAATTTCCTTTAAAACTTCAACTCTATCCTTCCATTTTGATGACATTAGTCTTTCGTTGAAATCCGCCGGTAATTTACTGATCACGTCAACTGGTACAGCGGAATCCCAAGGGTCCACATCGGCAGTGATATCTATTTCCAAATCAACATTATAATCTGTCATTTCAACATCATCCACCTCTTCATTTTTCCCATTATTACCTTCATCTAGTGTACCCTTTTGATGAATCTTTAAAATCCGTGTTGGCTCTGGCTTGGAATCAATCTTTGTAAATGCTGCTGAAAGATCCCTTTGTTGAATAGGTTTCAAGCTTTCAAACACCAACCCCTCAAATCTATCCCCAATATATGATCGAATTGTAATTGACAACCTTGTTGTTTCTGCTCTGACATTTTTATCAGCATGAGCAAATAGCTTAGGAATGTGACTGATTATCAAATCAGAATTCACAATGTCACAACCGTAAGCACTGTATATTTCATTGACAGCCTTAACTATTGCTGTAACTAATTTCGGTAATCGAGATGAAAGAAATGGTGTCATTTCTTGAATAACAGGTTCTGCTTTATCAAATTCAATTATCAATAGGAGAGCTTCGATCGCATATTTTCTAGTGTTTTCCTTACTGGCTATCAATGCCTTTTCACAAATGCTTGAAACTACTTCATTTCTAATTTTCACAACAGTTTCCTTCCCACCAAACTTGATCAATTGTGTAAGGGCCTCTAATGCACTTTCTTGAGCAGATACATTTGAATCAGTAATGATTCTTTTCACTAATTCAGGATCCTTTGCAAAATTTGACAACATAACTTGACTTTGATCATCTCCCCTTTGAAATATTTCTGTTAGTTCATTATATGTATGCTTTCTTGCTTTCCATAACTATGTTTATCAATGATGATGATGTTAGTATTATAAACCAAACGCGTGCAAAAAAAAATGTATTAAACAATTCAAAAACGTACATTACTTGAAAGTCTCTCTTGAATAGAAAGGTTCTTCCATGATTCGTCATCTTCTTTCATTATTTTGTCTTTATATCTAAATGAGTCCCCGTTTAACCCTAAACAAACCTGCTTTGTTTTGGTTTCGCCTCATAAAACTAAAAAAAAAAAACATATCAATTGCCCCCTTCAGCGCGGATGTGGCGCATTGGCGCATTGGCGTGGCGCGTGCAACGTAATCCAGATCTCAACGCCTATTTGTAAGATTACAAATGAAGCAAAGATGGTATTTGAAGGCCCCGTGTCCCATCCATTTGAGAATTAAACAGTGGATTTTAGAACCCCATTCATAATGTCTATTCAAACAAGAAATTTCGGTAAAGTTGACTTCTTACCTTTAGAAACCATTCACAGACCTATCATGCCCGTTCTTGATAACACCAAGATCGACACCATGGTGAACACACTTAATGGCCAGCCAACGGCTTCAAGCACATGCCAATTGGAAGACATCACATCGGGGGAGTTGCCACCAATCGATGTCCTTTGTGTCTCTCACAAGGGGAACAAATCATATTTTGCCTTTGGAGGATGTCATAGATTCCAAGCTTATGAAAAATCAGGTAAGACGATGGTCAAATGTAAGATATTACCATGTACAAAGGACATGTTGAGAGTTTATTTGGGAAGCTCTGTTGATAAATTCTTTAAAGATTGAACGATGGCTGGAGATCGAAGTAGATATGGACCTTTTCTTTATATATACCACAGGCATTCTATACACACTACTTTGTAATAAATTAATGAGCATTTTATTTTTAGTTGCCTTCTCAATAAAGAGGCCTTCTTTTAATAATGGCACCTAAGGCAGCAGTGTTACTCCTTCCTGGTCTAGTGGCAAGAGCAGTGCCCTTTGTTTTAAACACATTCACTGTTTCTAGAACTTCAGCTGTAGATTTAGGTATTGCAGCACAGGTTGAACTTGTTGTAAGTTGTGGATTGGAATTACTAAGAGATCCATTAAGACACGTTGTCACTTCAAATAAACAAGTTGCAATTAATATCTCATTTGTTTCTTTGGCTTTGTATCTGATCATTATCCCTATTATTCTATATTCTTTATTTGGCCTTTCACAACATGTATTGATTTTATTCGTTGCACATGTTTTGGAATTGATTGCTGAACCATATTTATTGATTTCTCAGTATATCAATCTAGAATTTGGTAGAAGATCCACATTAGAGTCAATTGCATCGTTATTGAAATGTGGAGTTCAAACATATGTCACCTTTCAATTCGATAATTACGTTTTAGCATTTTCACTTGGAGAATTGGCTTATTCAGCGGTTTTGTTTGGAGGTTATTTAATATTTTTTGGGGGGAAGGTATTGATTCCCAAGACCATCAAGGTTGAAAAGGGGTCCCCCTTTTTCATTGATAAAAGTACTTGGACTCATTACAAATCATCAATTATTCAACAAATTGTTAAGCTGTTTCTTTCTCAGGGTGACAAATTTTTAATTTCAAGCTTATTACCATTAGAGGATCAGGGATATTACGCATTAGTGGATAATTACGGATCATTAGTTCCACGTTTAATATTTGCTCCATTAGAAGAATCAACTAGAATCAATGTCAAAGCACAACTAGAATCATCAAAACCAATTGATTTGGGTTCAACTTTTGATATTTATTGTCACTTTTTACCATTACTTACCGTATTCGGACCAATTAATATCAATTTTGTGATGACTAAACTACTTCATCGTCATCTACCACAGGAAGTTGAAAGTGCATTCCCCCTATATTTGTTATCTTTACCCTTATTAGGAATCAATGGTATTTTAGAGGCATTAACTGTGGTCATTTTTAAGGATCAAACAAACAAGCATTCTGTTTTTATGACAATGAATGCATTTTTGTTTTACTTTTGTATGATCTTATTTGTTTCTTATTTCAATTGGGGGTTACCTGGATTCATTATTGCCAATATGGTGAATTCAGGTACAAGAATTTTATGGAATCAATATCATCTTTCCAGTTCACTATCTAAATTGAAATTATCCATCCCCCATATGTTTCTTTTAACTGTTGCAGCATCAAGTCTTGTTCAATTGACTTTATTTAGTGTTCAAGTGTCAAGTTGGTATCAATTCATCCAATCTGGGGTCTGTGGCGCAATCTGTGTGGCTAGTGCTACTGTCCCTCACTTGAAATTTGCAAGGATTTCTCACAGGAATGAAGATGACAAAAAGAAGAAGGATCAGTGAATAATCATGCTGCGTTCTCTACGTAAATATGCCACCTTCAAAGCAGGCCAACCCATTTTTGAGACAAGACCTCATTTAATTAAATCCGGTGATCTCACGCCTGGAATTTCAGCTTTAGAATATTATCAAAGAAGACAAAAGTTAGGTGAAAAGATGGACCCCAATAGTATTGCTATTATTAGGGGTTCATCAATTAAGTATGCATCCGGTTCAGTGTTTTATCCATTTCAACAAAACAATGATCTTTTTTATTTAACTGGTTGGAATGAACCAGATTCTATATGTGTTTTAGAAAAGAAGGGGGGTGAAGATGAAGTCATTCTTCATATGGCGGTCCCCCCAAGTGATGCGGGTGCTGAACAATGGGAAGGTGAAAGAACAGGCATTGATGGTGTTCAAGAAATCTTTAATGCTGATGTGTCATTATCAAATACTGAATTCCCAAGACATTTAAGAACTTTATTGAAAACTTATAAAACAGTTTACTACGATTTTGAGCCAAGATCAAGTAAAAGGGGGATGATGGATGATATGTTCCCCTCACATGTTTCTAAAATGAGTGTTGAAGCTATTTTAAAGGAAAATGCAGTTTCGGGTTTTCAATTGAATGCATTAAAACCACATATTACACGTTTAAGAGTTGTTAAATCTAATTCTGAATTGAAGATCATGAGATTGGCAGGTAAAATTTCAGGTAGGGCTTATAATCAAGCATATGCAAAGAGATTTAAAACAGAAAAGGGGTTGCATTCATTTTTAGAATATAGATTCATTAGTGGTGGATGTGAGAAATCAGCTTATGTTCCTGTTGTTGCAGGTGGTGATCATGCTCTTTGCATTCATTATGTTAGAAATGATGATTTATTAAGGGAAGATGAAATGGTTTTAGTTGATGCTGCTGGATCCCTTGGTGGCTATTGTGCAGATATTAGTAGAACCTGGCCAAATAATGGTAAATTTTCACCAGCTCAAGCAGAACTTTATGAAGCCGTTCTCACTGTTCAAAGAAATTTAATTAAAGAATGTAAAGCGTCTAATGGATTCTCATTAAATGATTTACATAATTTATCTATTGATTGGATGACAAAGGAATTACAAAATTGTGGATTTTCTAATTTATCAAATTGGGAAACTTCAAAATTCCTGTATCCACATTACATTGGTCATAATCTCGGTTTAGATGTTCATGATTGTCCATCATATTCTAGATCTGTCCCATTACTCCGTGGTCAAGTTATCACTATTGAACCTGGTGTTTATATCCCAAATGATGAAAGATGGCCTGCCGAATTTCGTAATATTGGTATTAGAATTGAAGATGATATTGCTGTTGGTGATGAAAATTATGTTGTTCTCACTTCTGAAGCAGCAAAGGAAATCGTTGATATTGAATCCATTGCCTCATCTGGTGTTACATCACAACCCATGGATTTAGAAGTTGATGATATTTATTCCATTTAAGAAAAAGCTAAATTTATAAGTGTTGCTGTTTGCAATGCCTCTCCTTGTATAATATTATCATTCATCATGTTATTTATTTTTGACACCTTGTCTTTTATATCATTACCATTGTTATTTGGTGACCAAATGACATTACCATTTTCAATAATAAATGGTAATTTTAAAACGGTGATCAGCCAGCTGATCTCCCCCTCAAAATTATCCATAGAGGTGCCAAATTGATCTGCTAGTAAGAACAAGGGCACTTGTTTAACGATATTCAAATACCCAATCAACATTTTCTTTTTAATAATCGAACTGAAATGATCAAGTCCATATAAATAAACTGAATCATTACTTTGTTGTTCGAGTCTTTTGATCAAATTGCAATAATCAAACGCCTCATATAAATCTTGCATCCAATATGATCCCGCAGTAGACCCTTGTAATAATTCTAAACAATTAACAATCAGTGCAACGCTATTATCTGTGGGGAGTTGATCCTTTAATAATTTCAACTTTTCAAATCCTAATTCATAATGACCTGCTCCAAAGCAAGCTTTTAAAATTGTCCATTGAATCTTCCAATAAGCGTCCCATTCAGCATCATTCATCCCATTATCCTCTCTTTTGGAATGTAAAATATCAGAAATCGTTTTATCCATAACTAAAATATCATATAGGGTATCCTTCCCCCAATAATCTTCTAATGTTGAACTAATCCATTGAAATCGATCCATTCTATATTGATCAAACAATGCTGTACCACATCGGTAAAATTGGTCTAATGTATCAGGTAAAATCAATTTATTCGAATCAATACAATACAATGCCAAATTCTTCTCCTTCATTAAAAAAGAGACTGATTCATAATCTTTAGTCTTATCAATCTTAGCATCATAATAAGCTTCAATTCCATTTCTATCCAATGACGGGAATTGATTTACTATAGATTCCCTAATACTGAGTAAATTCGGATGAGTTTGAAGCCAAATAGGGCATTTCGGATGCAAAAAAATCGGTGATTGAGGGTTCTTCTCTAAATATGAAACCAAGGGAGCAATATCGGAGGTCGTATTAAGACTGTGAAGATAGCTTGGGGAAATTGACATTGATTGCTTATTGCATGTTAAGATAAAAGTGCCACTTTAGGAAGATCAAAATATTTTTTTTTAATCTCTTTTTCACTAGCAGATTTTCCTTTATAAATAATGCAAAAGTTCACTAATAAATCAAAGCTTCAGCTAGCTTTGAAGTTGAACAAAAAGCCTATTGATACCAAGGTGTTGAATCAACGAAATGCCAAAAAGTTGAAAACTTTTAATGAAAAACCAGTCACGGGGTCCTCTGCTGAGAGATTGGTGTCACAAATATTAGCCAGACCAATAACAGATAAAGTTGGCCCCCATTTCCCCCTAACACAACTAGAAATTGATAAAATATTTGATGAAAAGAACTTGAGGTTGAATTATAAGGTATTAGGTACATCGGGGTCTCAATTACAAGACTCGTTATTAGTTGATGAGGATGTTAATAAATTTCTTTCAAGAGATGATGTTGCACGTGCTATAAAGTTAATGGAAATGGCGAGATTTCAAGGTGGATTTGCACTTGGGACTATTGTTAAATACCTTATTAATAAGGGGAAAATTAATGAATCCTTTGATTTAATAAGTAACTTCAAAAAGAGAGGGTTGAAATTAAATGGTAGATTATTAAATATTTTAATATCGGATTATGCAGATGCTATTACTGCTAAGAAAGTTGATAAGTCTGATCTCAGGATTGTTAAATTGATGAAATTAATTCAGGGGGAAATCAATAGAGGTAATGAAGATATTTCAAAGATTCATATGAATTCATTAATGAAATTATTTAGAAAGTCAAAGCATCCTGAATTATCTTATTATTTTTACAATTTTGTTAAGGAAAAGAAGAGTATTAAACCCGATGTTATTACATACACTGAATTATTCAGAAATATTGCAAATATAATACCCTCCAATGAATTTAGTTATTCTGAATTATTGACCGCTACAGATAAGGCCTTTTTCACAGTTCAACATGAACCACGAATTGTTATTGATGATCGAATGGTGTTTGCTTATGTGAATATTTTTGCGTATTCTAATGAAGCATCATTACAAGCTAGAGCAATAACTATTATTCGTGAATGGTGGAGAGTTTGTTCATTAGAAGAAATTAAACAAAGGATAGATTATTCCAATTATGAACCAGTGGATGGACCTAAGAAACTCAATTTAGAAACTCATCATCAACCAAAATTATTATCATGGGATTTAATAAATGCTAAAAAGACTTTACGTTTTATACCCGATACCAAAGTTTTGGCATTATATGAATTACTCTGTAATAAATTCAATGTGCCCTGTATATATAAACCTAAACCCAACCCTAAATAATATAATTAGTTAAAATCCATGCCCCCAAAGTGAATACACCCATAATAGTGAAAGCCCATTTCATACCGTCATCAACAAAATAAAAAATCAAAGAACATAAAATTGATGAAATCATTTGTGGTAAGCAAACAAATACATTGTGAATCCCCAATACAACGCCGGCTTCTTCACCAACATTTTGATTGATTAAAACAAATGGGATCCATGTAGCACACCCCCAGGGGATACCTAAAATCCCAAATAAGATTATTGCTTGAATACTCTTATCGATAAAGACAGTTGAAATGGCCCCCAATATAAAGATTAAATGAGACCATTTCCAAAGATTGACGATATTTGACAGAAATACAAGATGAGGACCAATTGTAACTGTTATTAAACTCATGATACCATTTGCCAATAATGCCATTGATCCACGTCTTGTTCCCTCCTTAATGACCCAATCAGGGACATCATTAAAATACCCCATTTCTTTAACATACAATTGGCCAACATAAGCAGTTGTATAAAACAAGAGGGGGAAATAACCTAGCCATGCAAACCCCTCTACCCAACAAACCAATTTAGCAGTTTGATTCATATCATTCCAAGCAGTGATGAGTGAATCCCATGATACAGGTTTCCTTTCTGTTGGAGGTTTCGAAGATTCAGAAATACAGCAACAAATAATAAATGTCATAAAGAACATTAAACAACTCACCAGTATACTTAAAACTTGGAATTGATCACCATAATTTGATAAATCGATTGAACTTAGAAGGAATCCAAATATATTGAAACCTGCAATCATTCTACCTCCCCAAGCATTAGCATGTTCTTGTTGTTCGTGATCAATAATATCAGCAATCAGTGCTCTTGTGCTTGCTTGAATGACTTGAATTGAGAAGTCTAAACAATAAATCAATAAACAGGCAATCCAAATTATTCGAACATGAGATAAACTTATTAAACTAATTATTGTTAAAACACATCCTAATAAAATAAAGGGTCGACGTTTTCCCCATTTAGTATGAGTATTATCACTGATCATTCCAATGATTGGTTGGCCAATTGCACCAGATAATGGGCCAGCTAACCAAACTAATGATAAAATTGGGGCTGGAACCCCCAATGAAAGTAAATAGGGTGTTGCTTGTGTAAATTCAAGAGACCAGGCTAGTTGTAATGCTCCTAATAATAAGGTTACTATTATCAAGTAAACAACAGGACGTTTCATTGTATTAATTGAAGGATAATGTGGGGAAGGAGAGGGGTCGGTTAAATTGGTGTTGATATTACGTAAATAGATAAGGAGTGCAAATAAATAAAAGATTAAAGATACAAATGAAAATTAAAACCTAGTCTAGTCTAACAAATTAGGACCTGTATAAATGGAGCTATTTTGATTGTAGAATTGTTGTTGTTGTTGTTGTTGTAATTGGCCGGGGAATTGTTGTTGCGCAAATCCATTTTGTTGAACTCCATTATGCTGTTGATTCAAAGCGAGTTGTTGTTGGCCAAAGGTGGATTGTGGTTGGAATCCTGTAAGTTGAGGTTGTTGAGTAAATCCGGTTGTTTGTGGTTGTTGTGTAAATCCATTAGCTTGTTGTGTAAATCCATTAGCTTGTTGTGTAAATCCTGTGTTTTGTGGTTGTTGAGAGAATCCTGTATTTTGTTGTTGCGTGAATCCTGTATTAGTGAATCCCATGTTTTGCTGTTGTGTAAACCCTGTGACTTGTTGTGTAAACCCTGTGTTTTGGGGTTGTTGTGTAAACCCTGTAGCTTGTTGTCTAAACCCTGTATTTTGTGGTTGTTGCGTAAACCCTGTAGCTTGTTGTGAGAATCCTGTGTTTTGTGGTTGTTGTGTAAACCCATTAACCAATCCTAAACCATTACCTTGTTGACTATACCCCCCCGTTTGTTGTTGAGTAAATGGGTTTATAGATTTAACATGAGCATCTCTTTGAGTTTCAGGGAACACAGAAATGGTTGGTAAATTTTCCAACCCACCAGCAGTATAATGACGTTGTAATGGTGCAATTGATGGTAAGCCTGGTGTCACTTTATCAGCAGCAGTTGTATCAGTTTCCAACTTGAATGGATTAGTACCAGTTTTAGCTTTAGTTAATCTAGTTGGTTTGATATTAATTGATTTTGAAGGAGATGAAAAACTTGTATTTGCAGCAAATGGGTTATGACTATGACTTTGCACAACTTGTTGGTTTGGATTTTCGCTAATTTGTGGTAATGTGTGCACCCCTTGTGGAGCAGTGTAATTCAATATTTGTTGTTGTTGAGGTTGTTGTTGAGGTTGTGGAAGTGGCACTTGTTGTTGATTAGTGAATTGAACATTAGCTGGCTGATTAGTAAATTGTTGCTGTAATGCTTGCTGTTGTAATGCTGCTTGTTGTTGTTGTAAGGCTTGTTGTTGTTGCAAAGCTTGTTGTTTTTCTAATTCTTGTTGTTGCTGTAAAGCTTGTTGTTGCTGCAAAGCTTGTTGTTGCTGTAAAGCTTGTTGTTGCAAAGCTTGTTGTTGCAAAGCTTGTTGTTTTTCTAATTCTTGCTGTTGCTGTAAAGCTTGTTGTTGTTGTAAAGCTTGTTGATCCGGTTGAATTGGCTGAGTGAATTGAGGTTGAACAGCAGCTTGTTGAGATCCCATTGGTTGTGAGGAAAAGTTATTCATATTAGTGAAAGGATTAAATCCAGTTTGCTGTAACATCAATGCATCGCCCGAAGTGAAAACGGGCATAACCAATGAAGTAACAAGTGGAGGCTGCTGCTGTTCAAATGCAGATTGTTGAGTTTGAGTTTGAGTTTGAGTTTGAACCTCATTTTGAACTTGCTGCTGCTGCTGCTGTTGTTGTTGTTGTTGAACTCTTTTGTTATTAGTTTTCACTGGAGAAGGAGATCTACCAGTTTTGATATATTCCTTTTCAGCCAGGTATTGTCTTCTAGTAATATCGAAATCAGGATCATCAATATATTCTCTTAAAGAATCACCTAAACTGGTTTGAGCATGTTTAATAGTTGGAACTCTACATTTAGTAATCTTTTCTAAATGTTTAGCAGTTCTAAGGAAGGAAACAACTTGATCAGTAAGTCTAGTGAAGGTATCATAAATATCATAAGCTCTTTGAGCATCAGGTTTTGATAATTCAAAGAAATGTTCAAGAATATTTAAAACACCTTCATTAAGAGTTTGATAAAGAGAAACTAAATCAACTGTTAACATTCTAAAAGATAAAATGATCAAATCATTATTAACTTCTTGTTCTTGGAATTTACATTTAATTAAAGAATCAATTTGATATTCAACAGATTCAGTTTCTCTTAATAACCCCTTTTCAATAGTGAGATCTCTTAAAATTGAATTTTTATCATTTGCTTCCCAAGTACCATAAGGTTTTTTAGTTTCCTTAACAAAGTCATGACCAGATTTACCATATTCATTAGCTCTTGATCTTAAATAAGCTGCATATGATTTAATTTGACGAATTGAGCCTCCATTATCAATATATTTACCATTTTGACCAATTGAAACGTGTAACATATCTAAATGATTTTGTAAATATTTTAAAGTGACATCACCTTCACCCTCTCTAATCATTATATGTAAAACAACAAGAGATTTATAAACAATTGTCCAAGCAGAGTCATTTAATCTTCTCTTTAATGATTTCATAACAACTAAAAAATTCTCTGACCTAATTCCTTCTGCAGTTGACATTAAGATTGGTTCCATATATTTTGGTTTTGGAGGCGCCAATTTGATCTTGGTGGCACCATCCACTAATTTCTCCATTGTTGTCATACCAATTGATGATTATTTCCTTATATTTTAGCTTGCCACTTTCAAGCAATGGAATGTTAGTAATAGTTGATTTTTTTTTTCCCTCCTCTCTTTCTTAATAAGCGCCCTTTTAAAATCCGCGCTTGGTTTTTATGAAGCCAAGCTGATAAAGTTGTTATGAATGGGAGTAGAGATGAGGGGAGATGAGGGGGGGGGGGTATCTATATAGTAATAATGTAAAACGTAATATACATGTAATATGATAGGTAAGAATGGCCTTACCTTTCCTTCAAAGGAAAAAGAGATCATTTCAACACATTTTGATCAATCCTTATCCGGTGTGTTTACCAATATGGTTGCTGATAATAAGATGAAGCATCACTCTGGGTTCCACTTCCGCTATCACTATCACCATCACTGTCAATTGGATTACAAGATTCTTGTGATGTTGTTAATGAAGACAAATCCATATTTCTAGCGGCATTCATCATCAAATTGATTGTTCGTTGATGAACCTCTGTATGAATCTTAAAAGCTTGTTGTTTCTTTATTATATTGCTTTGATCATCATCATCATCATCATCATAAGTAATATGGCGTCTCTTTTGGACCATTATCACCAACTTGTTGTTGTGTAACGGAAGCAAATAGTAGTAGGTATTGGAAAGGAAGACGCGTTTTGGTGGTTAAAATCTTTGCTCATTTTCATATCAACGCGTCTTTTAAACACAACCCACACACCAGTAGTATCTAATTTAAATTTAAATTACAAGTAATAATTCATTGAATGTGTAATATAGTATTATTAATAATAGTATAAGATAAAAAAAGCTATAACATATTAAAGTAAGAAAAAAACAAAACAAAATCAGCTAAGTCATGTCATAATCATGAGTGAATGGTATAAATGGTCATCAAGACATATTTAGTTTGCTGGCATTGAAGGAGTGAATTCTCTAGCTCTACCCTTACCGGCCTTTGCGTAATCAGCAAGCAGCGCATCATGAGCAGGATCCTTTGGATGGAAATCAGTCTTGAATGTATGAGCTCTCTTTGATTCCATTTCTTCTTGAATTAAATGGTTATTAATGGCATTTGCAAATGAAGGTCTTGCCCAAAAGGTTGTAGCAAATAATGGGACAGCAACAAGAGACACAGCACCGAAGAATTTAAGAGGACTAATAGAAGACATTGTTATTTATTAAGTTGAGTTGGGATATTGTATGATTTAATAAATAATTAATTAAATTAGGGTTACAGGTGAAGAGCACATCCCCTCTTTTATAGTGGTGATAACTGGGCCCTCCCCTCATCACAATGGCCCCACCAATTGAGTGTGATCACTCCATTCCCAAAGGCGAGGGTGGGAAAAAAAAAAAAAAAAAAAAAACCTGAGATGAAATAATATCGCCACTTTTTGTAGTGTGATTTTTTTTCTCAACTCACAAAGGCGCCCCCCCCCCCTCCCCCGTCTATTGGCTGCGTGTGGAATGTTAAGTCATTTTACACTGTAAATGGACATTATTTTATTTCCATACTGATTATGTCTCCCCCCCTCCCCCGCCTTTACCGAATATTATCATTTCTTCTTTAATGCCATAAATCCACGTATAGAAAACGGTTAATGGCAAATGCTTCATTCGTATTGGCTCCCCCCCCCCCCGGACACCGTGGGAGGCCTAGTGGACGTAGACCCTGGGCGTAATTTTTTTTTTTCCGCATTTTCTCGCACCACCTGAGAGATAACGTCCTTATCATGGTGGTGTCATATGAGATGGAAAATGAAATGATCAATTGAAAGAAAAGGTGGAACAAAATACAAACAAACGGTGATGAAATCAAAGTAAAAGTAATTAAATTAAAATCTAGAAATCTAAGTTAGTACATACAATGCACCACACCACACCACACCACATCACTTAACTTAACTTAACTTAGCCTCAAATAACACCCCTCGAACCTCCCTCTCCCCCCCCCCAATCCATCACATAACATCACAACATATACCCAATATAAAATGAAAAAAAAAACAAAATAAAATAACAACAATAATAATAATAATAATAGAGGAACCAGCAGAAGTGGCATTCTTTAATTAATTACCACCATTAGACGCTGACTCTTCCTCCTTATTAATAAGATTTTGATCTTGTTGATTATGTTGTTGTTCAAGCATATTTGCTTCATAATTCATTAAATTTTGATTATCCCAATTACTTTGACCTTCAATTTCATGAAAATCTAAAATTTCTGAATACATCATAATTTTCCATGTATCAACAGGTAAATCTGCATCATTAAAAGACCAATCAAACTTCTCATTAGCAATTGGTTCATCACTTGGATCATGATATGGTGATAAATATGGATGTTCAAGTGCTTCAACTGCAGTAATTCTCTTTTTACTATCAAAAACCAAAATTCGTGAAAGTAAATCAACTGCATCAGGTTCCACATTTGCAAATCTCTTTTCAAATGGGACTGGCTCCCTATGTGGTAATGATTGAACAAATTTAAGTGTATTTTCAGAACAAATAGTATCAATAACTCCCGCTGGTGGTGAACCAAGTAATTCAGTAATAATTGAAAATTGATGAACATGATCCTTACCGGGGAATAATGGTTTACCCTCAATCATTTCAGCAAATATACATCCAACTGACCAAATATCAACTTCTGTATCATATTTTTGCCAAGTTAACATAATTTCAGGTGCTCTATAATATCTTGTTGAAACATAACCTGTCATTTGAGGATCTTGAACTCTAGCTAATCCAAAATCACAAATTTTTAAATCACAATTTTCATTAATTAAAATATTTGATGGTTTTAAATCTCTATGAATAACACCTGCTGAATGAACATATTTTAAACCTCTTAATATTTGATATGCAAAATATTGAATAAATTGCTTTTCTAATGGACGTGATGTTAATAATCTATGAAGATCTGTACCCTGTAATTCTGTAACAAAATAAATATCTTCTAATGGTGATAAAAATATATCTTCAAGTGATATAAGATTTTCATGTCTTAAATGATTTAATAATTTCAATTCTCTATATGTTCTCTTTGCTAAAATTGCTGTTGAAAACGGTTTCATCACTTTTTTAATTGCAACTGATTGTGATGTCAGGTTATCCTTTGCTGAACAAACCAATCCAAATGCACCCATACCAATAGGATTTAAATCACTATATCTAGACGTAGTTTCAAAAACCGTCCCAAATATATTGGTTCTTTGAAAGTCTTGTGATGCCATCCTTATTCCTTACCAATTCTAATTTATAACCAAACTTAATTGGATTGTTTGTTTGCCATTCAAAATGGAAATGGCCACTAAATAAAAATGGGACATATCGCGCTCTCATTTCTCCACCTCGCACTCTCGCTCGCCTCCTTTTTTAAAAAAAAATTACAATGTGATTAGGAAACAGTGGTTTTGTTTAATTTGGTGTGTTATTCCAAGAGGGGATAAAGCATTGGTCATTTTATATAATTATCAATAGTGAAAAAAAAAAAAAAAAAAAAAAAAAAAGAAAAAGAGGACAAAGAAATTCAAAATTTAAAAAGCTTTTGGATGATTCAATTTATTTTAACACTAATAAGCTTAAAACGGCTTAAAAAATGAAATTCATTCATCAATTCAAAGCTTCTAATAGACATCAATATTAACAAATTTAACTCCTCTTCAACCTCATTGAAAACTAGTTGCCTCCTGTTAAACAAAACCAATCTGATCCAATTGCGCTCAGCAAGTCATACTGGTTCTTCTACCAACATGCACAAAACCAAGACACTTTCACGTATTTTACTAATGTTCATCCCACTTCTACTTTCTAAAATAACCCACCTTATTAAAACTTAACCACCATCTTCATCACCATCTCCATTTTGAAACAACGTTTCTTACGTAAGCCCCTGCTCCTTCAAACATTTCATCCATCCATTTACATCATCATTTTATTCTCTATTAGCAGTTTGCATAAATGGAAGAAGCTAGAAAACTGGATCAACAGTATGAAACATTCAAGGACCTGTTCCAATTCCCCACTATGAAATCCATGGGGTTAAATACCGAATCCAATGATTCAGTCACTTACTTATGTGGTAATTCGCTTGGGTTAATGCCGAGACAAACTAAACAATATATTAATGATGAATTAAATGCTTGGGGGGCTAGAGGTGTGGAATCCCATTTCAGAAATGAAATCACTACTAATTGGGTCGATGTCGATTTACCATTATTACCTCAATTAGCAAATTTAGTCGGTGCTAAGGAAAATGAAGTTGCTGCAATGGGTACATTAACAATGAATTTGAATTCATTATTGATTTCATTTTATCAACCTGATATTGAACATGGTAAAACTAAAATCTTGTTTGAAAAGGGGGCATTCCCATCTGATTATTATGCATTATTCAATTTAGTTAAATTGAAAAATTTAGATCCAAATGAAACTTTAGTTCAATTATCTCCACGTGAGGGTGAATATCATTTACGTACAGAGGATATATTAGAATATATTGAAAATCATGGCGACGAAATCGCTCTTATTTGCTTTTCAGGTATTCAATATTATTCAGGTCAATATTTCAATATTAAGGAAATTACAAAAAAGGGTCATGAAAAGAACTGTATTGTTGGTTGGGATTTGGCTCATGCTGTTGGGAATATCAATTTGAAATTACATGATTGGCAAGTGGACTTTGCTGCTTGGTGTAGTTATAAATATTTGAATTCTGGCCCTGGTGGTATTGGAGGTATCTTCATTAACGAAAAACATACAAAAGGTGATGATACCAATGGTAAACCAAGATTAGCTGGTTGGTGGGGGAATAATTCTCAATTGAGATTCCAAATGCTAGAAAAGTTTCAACCAATTCAAAGTGCTCTTGGATTTAGACAAAGTAATCCAAGTGTTATTGATATTGCCGCATTGAGAGCATCATTAGATGTCTTTACTAAAGCAGGTGGTATTGATAAATTAAGAACAAAATCAATTGCTTTAACTTCATTTTTAGAATCTCAATTGAAACAAAGTCCTTATTATAAATCGTTAAAGGATTCAATAAATGATGATGGTTCAACTCCACATTTCACTATTATTACCCCCTCTGATGTTGAACAAAGAGGTGCTCAATTATCTTTATTGTTCAAACCTGATTCTCAAGATGTAATGATTAAGTTGTTTGAATATTTGAATCAAAGGGGGGTCATTTGTGATGAAAGGAGACCAAATGTTATTAGATTAGGTCCAACCCCATTATACAATACCTTTGAAGATTGTGCTAAATGTGTTTCACTTATTAATGAAGCATTCAACAATCTCTTTTAATGTGAAGAAAGGAAAGCGTGTATTTTATATATGTACGTAGATAATAAGTATTATGATATTATAAGCAATAGTCAAGTATATTTCTTTGGTCTGCCTCTAGGTCTCTTTAATGCAGGTATCACATTTTGAACAATAGTTCTATGATCACCTGTTTCTGAATATCCATCGCCATTACTCGTTCTCTTTTTCAATGTCAATGAAGAAGTCCCCAGCAAGTAAGAATCATAATTATTGGGATCATTAGCCAAAATCCCCAGTGATGGCACCCCATAAACATTAGGGTCATTACCCTCGCTCCCATTATCTCCACTAGTGAAATTACCATTCATAATGTTATTATTATTTTTATTAATATCTTTTTCTTCTTCTTGTTCTTCTTCTTCTTCGTTTAAAGCATCAAGACCATCATCTAATTCTTTTGAAACATTAACAATAACCCCATTTTTTTTATACCTCCATTTCTCCATGGGGTTATTCAAAGCACAATCACCAACATGATCAATAAAGTCCTTCATTGTTAAAAATACCCCCCCACATGATAAACATTCACCTCCATTCCTTCTTTTCAATCGAGAATCTTGTTCATTACTATTTTTAAAAACATGGAAATGAACTAATTTCAAATGCCTCTTCAAAATATCTAACCTTGAAAAGCTACCCTTGTTTTTATGTGGACATGTTTCATATTCTGGATGCCAAAATGGACAATGATATTCAGGTTCATTATGACTTTTCAAATGTCTTGTTAAATCAGAGTGTCTATTGAAAACCCATTTACAATGTGGACATTTGAATTCTCTTTGAATGTTCGATGAAGATAAAGATGATATTGATCTTTTAACCTTTGAAATCGATTTGGTAATTTTACCTTCCTTCACCTTCTTATTTGTTCCTAAGGGGGGAGGGCTAATTACTGATTTTAATGGTTCAACTGAATTCGATCTAGTGTTCGGTCGAGATCTATCAACAACACTCTTAATTTGTTGTTGTCTTTGTAAATCTAATTGAACTTGTAATTGTAGCTGTTGTTGTAATAAATCAAAGACATTTGCATCTAATCCTGATTCATTATTTAAATCACTCTCCTCCAGATGTCTTTGTTGTTGCAATTGTTGTAATTGTTGTAAATGCTGTAATTGCTGTAATTGTTGTATATGCTGTAATTGTTGTAATTGACTTGTAAAATCATTCCCCGAATGGTAACCACCATTATTTAAGGGGTATGGTTTATCATGTATTGACTCCTCCTGATTGACTTTGGTTAAATTATGATCTTCTCCTTCATTCCCATCACCGCCCCCCTGATAATAAGATGTGTTATTATTATAAACCAAATTGTTCATTGATGGATTCAACAAATTATATATCCCATTTGGAGTAAACGGCTGATTTGCAGGTTCATTATTTTGATTATATTGAGCAAGATATGGTAATTCATGATTGTGTTTACCTATTGAATTCGGTATAAGATTATTTAAAAGGATATTAGATTGTAATTGTAAGTTCAAATTATTCGGTATTTGATTTAACAGGTATTCATTTTGATTAATGATTGTGTTATCGTGGCCATTATGATTATGATAATTCTCTTCTAAAGAATGAGATTCTGATCGTTCATTTTCTTCGGTGAAGCGGATCTCACCGCTTTGGGATCTTTCCACCCTCATGATATTTAATCAACCCTACGGTTTTATGTATAGACGTTTGCTAAAAAAGAATGTAAGGGTACGCCCACTAAATAAATAAATCCATTTTCACTGGTTTTTTTTCCACTGAGATTGAGATTGTCTGTATTTACAAAATCAGTGCCAACACAATAGAGGAGTAATTAGACATACTTACACAATATAAAATAACGCATCGGCAATTAACAAGTAATGATGGTTACCATTTCCAAATCTCTTCAACCTCTTTTGAAAAATTTCTAATATTTCAATAGAACAAGAAAAGCAATTTTCCATCAAAAGAAAAGGATCAAACATAAATACACATGACTCCAATACCAATTTATTACCCTTGGCAATTTCAGAACACTAATTGAATATTTCTTCCTTTTTGTAATTAAAGACTGTCATCTACACCAACTCCAATAAATCGCTTCTCCTTCATCAACATTCATAATTTGCTCATGTCCAAGGACTCCAACTCAATAATAATAACACTAACATGTCAGAGAATTAAATACCAAAATGGCCATTATATGCTTCTTTAAATTTCAGATCAATAAACTCTTGCCGGACTCCTTTTCCCTTCCAAAATCGCCATTATAGAAACTCTTGTTTCAATCTCCACCATTTCGATTTCAAAAAACAAAACAAAAAAAAACATAAGAGCTTTTAAGTTCTGTGTTTTTCTTAATCTTCATAGTAATCATATTGATGTCGAGCTTCAATATATTAACTATAGCTAGCCAAACATAAATTCCTTGATGAGGTTATTTTTCCAAGTAACACAAACTGGCAGGCCCTACTTCAAATTTTGAATTCTAAATCTGTATTTTTCCAAGTAGCAACCCTTCTAGCTGGCGTAACAGATATAACATGTTTCATTGAATGATGGATAGAAAGAGAAATAATTATATCCAATTCTGACACCAATTGAACTTGGCAATAAAAAAACGATAGATCTCTCAGCACTCATATTGCCCTCTCAACAATACATATATTTTATCATTAATCTAAATAAAACAATTGGATATAGTAAATTTTATTATCTTGATCGAAATAATCCCACATTTGACCATTTGATAAATCTATAGTATTTCCTGGAATTTTAAACCCAATATTTTCATAAGGTTCCGCACTAATGACAAGGTATTGAAAGTTTGGATCAGATGTTTCAATTTTTTGTTCAAAACATGACATCAATCTATACATTGGAGAAATATCATGTTTCAATTTATTTAAATTTAATTCAAATCTTATCCCATTGTGATTGGTTTGGGGGTCCTTTATTTTAACTATCTTATAGTCTGGCTTACCAATTGAATCCCAATGCCTCTTTTCTGTAAAATTCAAATCATTTGAATCGTCATTTAATTGTTGTCTTTGTTTTTTCTTTTCTTCAAATTCAGATCGACGCATCAAATTAACAACATGCCTTCTACCATTCCTATGAGTTAAATAAGAAGTTTCATTCATATGAGTTGTTAAACATAATTTACATTCTAATATACCTAAATGATTTCTGAAAACATAAGGATCTGATTCAATATTAGTATTTGATAAAAGAAGAGATTTCACTCGTTCTTGTCTATATTGATTCGTTTCTGCATCTCCAGCAACACCACCAGCACCCTTTTTAGACCCCACTCTATTCTGATAATCCATAACTTGTTGCTATTAGTTAAAAATAAAAGGAAAGAGTATGGGATTCAATTAATTTGCCTTTATTTCCCCATTTGAAAAAAAATTAAAAATAATAAAAATTTAAAAAAATATGAAGGAAGCGGGGTTCGAACCCGCGCGGGTGATAACCCAGTAGATCTTAAGTCTACCGCCTTAGACCACTCGGCCATCCCTCCATTTGTGATTGAAAAACATATAAGCTATTTTTGTTCAATTTATTTAATCCTGTTAAAACAATAAAAAATAATAAAAATTTAAAAAAATATGAAGGAAGCGGGGTTCGAACCCGCGCGGGTGATAACCCAGTAGATCTTAAGTCTACCGCCTTAGACCACTCGGCCATCCCTCCATTTGTTGAGCTTTTTGAGGCCAAAATTTGCCATGTCATTGTCAAACTTTAGCAAAACTCAAACTTTATCCAAAAGTATAACACTGAATTTTATTTTTACGTTTGTTAAACTGAATTTTAACTATTATTTTAATTTGAATAATTTAAAAATAGAATATGACGTAAGAGTTTGTTTTTAGATGAGGATTATGACCGTACTAGTTTTGACTATTGGCATATGACAAATGAAATATCAATAGATCTAGTATATTGCAATAGTAATTGTCAAGGATTATAAACAAATAATTTCAATGACATCATTAATGACGTCTTCAGTTTATAAAGGAACGTAAAACGGGACAAAGCATTGAAAGTTCCGGATTACGTTGCTTTTTCTTTTACCAATCAGTATCCAAAAACATCCAAGCCACCTATTTCTTTAACCTATAATATATCAAACCATTCCGATGGGTTCGTACCAAAGTTTATTTGATTTAATTTTAGGGTTGAAAAGAAATATTAATATATGTCATTTTGGTAAGTCCATTCGGACTTAAGCGATGCGTGTTATAAAACGGGGCATAAATGTCATCACTGTCGCTCTTTGGTGCACTTTTGTTCCTATCACTCACAACTTTCCTTCCAAGGTCTACACACTATTTAGTTTTCACTAGAAATCAGTGAATATTATTGTTAAAGAAAAAAGAGATTCAAAAACGATTTTAAGATCTCTGATAACCATCCCCTTTATCTACTTATTGTGACTTACTATTATTACCATCAATGTCTCTAAATCAAAGTAAAGAAACCGACTCAGATGAGGGACCTCTTAGATATGCCGCTTATGCCAATCGTCTTAGAACAATTCTGGCAGCAACACATCGTTATGTGGCTTACACATCAGATATAGGAGAATCCTTTAGACCAGTGGCGCATCCAAGGTTAGTGACATCATGTTATGCCATTTCTTGGGGTTACGTTCTTGGAGATGTTGCTTATGACACATGGAAATGTAAAATGAAACAAGATGGTACTTATAAACCAGGACTTAAACCATGGGATCCAATACCTGAAGCAAATCTTATTGAGAAGAAAGCTTATTCAGAAACTCATTTAGATTGGAAGTGGCTGGGTGTTAAAAGAGCTGTTTTTCAAAGTGTTGCTTCAATGGGTCTTCCTGCTTTCACTATTCATACAATTGTTAGATATGCAGGTATTGGTGTTCAAAAATCTGGTATGAAGGGTAGAGTGGCTACTCTTTTACCAGTTGCAACTGGTCTGGCAGTGGTGCCTGCTTTACCTTACTTATTTGATGAACCAGTGGAACAGGCGCTTGATACTATCTTTGATAAATTTGTTCCTAAACAATGAATGACTGAATTCAGTTATCTTACATCACATTACATTACATTACACTAATTATTTTATTTAGATTTGTACACCATTAAAAATCGTTAGAAGGAAATCACTGTAATGACTTATTAGCTTCATCTATTTTCTTAACCATCTCAGTAACATAGATATTGACTTGGGATTTCAATTTATCCAGCATAAATGTTGCATCTTTACATTCAGCTTCCCAACTTTTATCTAGATCTGCCAATTGTGACTCCAAATTGCTTATTTGCACTTCCTTTTCAACAATAGCAACTTCTTCTTCATTCCTCTTGGCTTTCAATTTATTATATTCTAGCAATTGATCTTCAAGTTTCTTATCTATTATTTCAATTTTGTCCTTATAAAAATTTTGTAATTTAACCAATCTATCTTCATTATGTTTCAATTGATGTTCAAGTTGAGTGATTCTTCTTGAATAATCATTAACTTCATCTTGTGCTTCATTTATTTGATTTTTAATTGTTTTCAACTTTTCACCATAGATATTATTTTTAGTTGCATCTTCAAATAATTCTTCTAATAATTTAGATAAATTAGTGAAATCTTGTATAAGTAATTGAAAGGATTGAATAGATACAGAAATATCTCTTGATTTTTTATCTAAATCAGCAAGAACCTTTTCCTCTCTTATTTTAGAATCTCTCATTTTATCAATTAATTCTTTAATTGATTCAGGAGATTCCTTAATATAGGGTCTTATTTGTTCCAACTCCTTTTCTGCTTCAATATAAAGAGCACTTTGATTTTCTAATTCCTTAACCAATATTGATTTCTTATTTTTATAACTTTCATGATTTGCAGTAATTTCCTCTTGAGTATTTTTCAATTTAATTAATTTAGATTCTAAATCTTTATTTTCTTTATTAATTTCATTCAAATTAACTCCCTCATTTGATATCCTTTCATTTAAATCATTAATTTGTAATTTTAATTCATTATTATTATTAATTAAACTTTTATATTCGAGTAATAATTCATCATTTTTACCTAATAATTCATCACAATCTGTCATTCTTTGTTCTCTAAATCTAGCGTAATTAACCAATGAACTGAGAATGATCCTTAACCTTGAAGATTCTGGTTTTGATGCATCTTTAAGACTGAAGTCATCAACTCCACAATCACATAAAAATTTGTACATTATTTTATGGCGAATAACCTTATTCAGTGCCGGTTTTAAACCATCATCTGATTTTATTAAGGTATCCACTTTCCTTCTAATTTCATTTGGGGAGATATATAAAAATTTGTCAATGATCTGATCAATTAAAACATGCATGAATGCTGATGTTGGTTTCAAAATATCAGATTCTGTAATATCAAATTGCATTGTTCGATAAAGGTTCACTAATTCCTTGACATCTAAAATGGGGAACTTATATTTACTTCTAGAGTTTGTAGATCTGTATAAAGCACTGGGTCTAGCCATTGTAACCTAATATGATATCTGTCCCCTAATTTTGTTTGTTGATAAACAACAACTTTGATAGATAGAGAGAGAGAAAAAAATACATACACATTTAACGCGTCTCATATATACATAGACACATTGCAATATGTCTCTTGAACATAAGAGGATTCCTGAAATATATGGAGTTTATCTACTTCAATCGATGGAAAAACCAGGAAGGTTTTATATAGGATCAACTCCACACCCTTTAAGACGGTTACGACAGCATAATGGAGCCTTAGCACAAGGTGGAGCCTTTAGAACAAAGCAATTTAGACCATGGAAAATGGTGTTGTTTGTTCACCGATTCCCCAGTAAGATAGCTGCTTTACAATTTGAGCATGCCTGGCAACATTTTACAACAACTAGATATTTGAAAACGGGGTTAAAGCCCCAAAAGGGTGGTTTGAGCGGTGGAGGGAGATCAATCAAACATAAATTGAAGACATGTGCTAGTTTAATCACTTGTAATGGATTCAAAAGAATGGGGTTGAAATGTACAATGTTTGATAATGATATCTGTGAATTATGGAAAAATGTTATAAATAATGAAGAAATTAATGTTGAATTCCAAATGAATGATGAAAAAAGAGAAAATTATAATCAATTAAGTGAATTTATGAAGAGTGAAATAGACTCACAATTGAATTACTTGAAGTCTTCTATTGAGAAATATAAAGATAGTGTTAATCAATTTTGTCGAATTTGTTTTAAGGGACTTGAGCAGACAATGCTCATGTCATTTTGTATGCATTGTTCTGCCATTTGCCATTTAGATTGTTCATATAGGGATGCATTAAAGGGGGAAGGGGTTAGCGAAGGTGGTGAAGTGAAGCAGTTAGTGCCCATTCTTGGAGTATGTATGTCGTGTGAAAGGGTCAATAATTGGAATCTGATAGTACGGAATTCGCTGGCACTAAGAAACAAATTCAACAATAAGGAAGGGATCGACAATAATTAGGAGAACCAATAAATAAGTAATTATGATGATACACAGTATATACCCAATTTTGTTACAATTTTTTTTCTAAAATCAAGTTAATTTCTTTTAGTAGCTTTAGTTGAATTCATTTCAGTAGAAGAAGTCTTTGACTTTTTACCTTTACCTTTAGCCTTACCCTTAGCTTTGGCCTTTCCACCTTCCCCTTCTTCTTCACCCTCATCATCAGAAAGAGGATCGACCCCGTCCCCCACTGATGTACTAGAAGCACCAAACAATCCACCAACAACAGTTATGAAAACGGACCAAAAGGCCATCAAAGAACCTAAAGTACCTAAAACAATGGAGGAGAACCAAACAGCTTCACCTGGTCTTTGTAAGAAGGTTTCAACAGGACTATCAACAACATCACCCACATACATTTGTAATTCAATAATGAAATCTCTAATTGCCAATTGAACAATACCTGTGAATTTATCAAAGATTTCCAAATATGATAATTGTGCCAAACTAGCAACGGTGAAATCCTCAAGTTTTTCTTTAGTTTGAGCTTTCAATAATTCACTTTCGTATTTTTCCTTTGCTTCATTAGCCATGGTTTCAAAGAATGAATGTTCGGCTTCGAATTTCTCAATGAAAGTGGAATTCCCAATATCTTCAGCTTCATTGATGTAATGACCAAGATAAATATTATTGAACATGATTCCCTTGTTCATTGTCCAAAGATCGAAACCGATACCTGCAATATCAGCCAATTGAAAGGAATCCTCCTCTTGAGATTTTGCTGGGGCCACATAATCAGGGTTTGGAATTTGACGTGGGTTCCAATGTCCCCTGAAATCAGGATTTGGGATCTTTGGATGAACCCATTGACCCTTATAATTAGGGTTTTTAATTAATGGATGAATCCATTCTCCACAACCGTGATTCAAACATTCTGGATTATCGATCAATTTGATTACCCATTCACCGTCTTCGTCATCATCCCAATCGTCTGGCTTAACATGATTCACATCAGGAATTTGTTCTGGCATGTCAGTTTCCCAATCATGGGGGATCTTGGCATTAGGGTCCTTAATAAGGTAGGGAGCACTTTCATCCCAATCATTAGGCTTTTGAGCATGTGGGTCTAAAATGAATTCTTCATCCACCCAATCATTAGGTTTAGAATCATTTGGATCATCAATGAATTCAGGAATTTGATTGGTTTCGTCATCTTGTTCATTAGTGAAATCAAAATCGTTTGGATCATGAACATTACCCGCACGAGCAACATCTCCATTAATTCTGATTTCAAATTCTCCATTTTTCTTTAAAACCAATGTATATAGTGTGGACAAAAGTCTTTCTGTTTTAGCCAATGGAGGATTTTTCAAATGGTGTTCAACATCATTGTCATCCTTTAAAATCAAATGAATCTTGTTATTGGAGCCACATTTATCAGGCCCAAACATGATCACATAGGGAGTTTCATTACTGAATTGTTCAGCTGACTCGATACCTTTAACCTTAACGATGGGCCCCACCTCGGTGTTATTGTTACTGTCTGCTAAAAGTAATTTGACATAAGCACCACCACATTCAAGACCATTTTGAAGCTTTACTTCGTATTGGAAAACCAATTGATCATTTTCTGCAAAGGGGGTGAATATATTTGATAAAATAGTTGAAATACCATGTAATTTAGCATCATTTAAAGCAATGAGGCCCTTATCGTTCTTTAAGATTTCGTAATCGGGAGTTTTCAAATCCCATTGACCATCGTACTTGAATTTTAAAACACCAGTGTCATCATCCCGCTCTTTAACATTGGACACCTTCCAATGAGCTTTCCAATTAGATCCATCATTGTAATTAATGAATTGTTCTAAATAAGAGGACCTTTCAATTGGCAAGGTGTATGGTTCATAAGCTAATGGTTTGGGCAATTTGATTGCTTCACCAATAGAAAGGATCAAATTGAGCAAAACTAATGTTTGTAAATGCATTGTTTCAATGGGATGGGGTCTTTAGTAATTGGTGTGAATGAAATAGGTGAGGGGGGCGGCTTACGTGTAGGACAAGGGCATTGCGAGGCGAGGGGAGCTGAGGCGGTGCGCTGCGAGGCCGCAATTACGTAACAATGTAGTAAAGAGAATGAAATGAATCTAATTAGTATTATAAAGGTTGTTATGAATATATTGAATAGCATCAGCAAATCTTTGAACAGCAAGAGTGGTTTCTTGGGGATCAGCAAAACTATAAGTTGCTCTAAAAGCACCCAGGGGTAAATCCTTATTAACAAGGAACCAATGGCCCTTTGTTAAGGCCACTTTATTTTCAAGAGCTTTGTCATAGATCAAATCTTCTAAATAGGTAAACCATTGAGCATCAGTTAATAGGGCGTCCTTTTTAATCCAAGCATTTGGTTTCAATTGAAACCAAATAAACATTCCGAAATCAGGACGATTGAATTCAATTAAATTAGTTGGAATGAATTGGTCTAAGCCCTTTAACATATGATCTCTTCTATCTCTATACATGTTTTGTAAATGAGATAACCATTTTTCAAACCCTTGTTCCTTCCATTCCTTGAATATCATTGATAAAATCAATTGTGATGGAGCCGCAGCAGAATGAATTGTTAATTCATTAAACATCATGAGCTTTTGATGGAATAACTTATTACAAGTGACAACAGAAACACGTAAACCAGGCATCAAAACCTTTGAAAATGAATCGATTCTAATGACTCTACCATCAGTATCATATTTAAGTAATGAAGGGGGGGACTTTTCATTTAATTGTAAATGATAATAAGGATCATCTTCAACAATTAATAAATCATGCTTTTGACAAACTTTTAATAAATCTTGTCTAGTTTGATCAGTCATTGTAATACCTGTTGGATTATGACCTGTTGGCATTGTATAAAAGATCTTTGGTTTTTTATATTGACATGTTTCTTCATTATGATACCAATTTGATAATAAATGATCCATATGAACAGTATCAACCCCATTGGGGGTTATATGAACACCAAAGACTCTTGCACGTAATGGTTTACACGTTTCCAAAAAACAAGAATAGGTGAAATCTTCTGCTAAAACTGTATCCTCATTTGGATCCATCAAAATTCTAAAGATTGCATCTAAAGATTGAGTACCACCAGCTTGAATCAAATAATCCCATTCGTTATAATTCGGCTTATGATATTTTTGAATATGTTCACCAACCCAGGGTCTAAAAGCTGAAATCCCCCTCTCGTTCATATATTGAGAAATTTCCTTCATGTCATTTGAAGCTTCACCATTATGATGATTTTCATAAGCTGTTTGAAGAGTTGTGAAATCATTTTCTGGTGATTCGAATGTCACTGAAAGTCCCTTTAGGGGGAAACATTTGGGATTGGGGATACCAATTGTAAGAGAAATGCATTGGGGGTCCATTGGTCTTTTCATTACTGAGGGGATTCTTAATCTCGCTTCACATGAAAGGTACTTTTCCCATTTATCATAAGAGGTGTTGATGTCTTTAGTCTCTGTACTTGTATTTGTATTTGTATTTGTATTCTCAATAGTCATGATAGATGATGAAGATGAGAATTGTTGATTATTATTACTGGTGAATTATCTTCTCCACTTCTCTGCTCCTTGTTAATTGAGGTCCTATTGCCGCCCTTTTTATACACCTGCGATTGCCGTTGCTGGGGCCGCTTCACTTTGTTCACTAACGTTTACAGATCGCCGTCTCTTGACGTTAGTGGACAAGGCGCGGCTACCCCCCAGAGATAAGCAGTGGGGGAGGGGGGGGGAAGCGCTTACCAACAAAGAGCAGCGTGCCGTGTGATGGAGTGCCACTTTACTTCACTTTACTTCATTTCACTTCACTTCACTTTACTTCACTCTATTCGACTGTGCACCTCTGTAACAACAACAAACGCAATGTTTGTTTGCCGTGTTATCTTCTAATTCAATAATCACCTAGGCTCTGACTTTGACTTTGACTTTGACTCCAACTCCAACTCCAACACCCACGTCCCCCATTCAGTCCCTCCATGCCACCACCAAGGCCAACGGCAACTGTTAGCCACCAGACAGACATCGAGTAAAATGAGCAAAATGAGCTGCTTATGTAAGCCTTTTTAGCCACCCACTCCTTTATCACTTAAAGAGAAAATGTTTAATTTTAATTTAAACTTTGATTTTGCCATTCTTCTCCTCTCCTCTCCCATTTTAATTGTGTGAGTGTGTGTTTGTTTTTACAAAATTAATTGATTATCCTCCTACTCCCCCCCCCTCCCTTCCTTCTCGTGTCATCTTAAAACAAATTCGAAAAATGGACCATCACGATTCTTTTGATCCACATTCATCCCCCCTTTTCAATTCCCCCTTTGACGGAAAATCTCAATCTCAATCTCAATCTCAACTTGATCAACACCCTGCCACTTCATCATCTTCAGCAAATCCAAGCCAACAACCAGCTTGGGCAGGATTTGCCACTAATTTATCAAAGACTCCATTGAATTTCTCATCTCATCGTCGTACATCAGTTTCAGCTGAAGCAATCAATCCTCATTCATTCAATGATAATTGGAAACCACCAGTTCATCAACTTACACAGTCTCAATTACAAAGATTAAATTCTAGTGTTGCAAAGAATTTCCTATTTCAACAATTAGATGATGAATCTTTAAAGACAATCATCTTTGCATTAGAAGAAAAACATGTTCCAATGGGTACAGAAATAATTAAACAAGGTGATGAGGGTGATTTCTTTTATGTTGTTGAAAAGGGTCAAGTTGATTATATTGTCAATGGTGTAAAGGTTAATACTTCTTCTGATGGTTCATCATTTGGTGAATTGGCTTTAATGTATAATTCTCCAAGAGCTGCAACAGTTGTTGCTATTTCAGATTGTATTCTTTGGGCTTTGGATAGATTAACCTTTAGAAGAATTTTATTAGAGGGTACATCAAAGAAGAGAGCAATGTATGAAAATTTCCTTAAGGAGGTGCCTGTTTTACAATCTCTTTCATCTTATGAACGTTCAAAATTAGCGGATGCTTTAAATTCAGAAATTTACAAGGAGGGTCAATGCGTTGTTAAAGAGGGTGAAGCTGGTGATAATTTCTATTTCATTGAAGATGGTGAAGCTGATGTTTTGAAAAATGGTGAGGGTATTGTTACAACTCTTAAAAAGGGTGATTACTTTGGTGAATTAGCCTTACTATATGATTCTCCAAGAAAGGCAACTGTTAAAGCTAAGGGTAATTTAAAGGTGATTTGTTTAAATAAAAGTGGGTTCCAAAGGTTATTAGGTCCTGCTGTTGATATTTTAAAATTACATGATCCAACTAAGAATTGAGTTCTTGGTTTATTTTAGTTTAATTCATTTTAATTTTAATTTAATTTCCATTTCCATTTCCACCTTTGATAAATTTGGTTGGTTTCACCCTAATGTTTTATGTTGTTGTTTTGAAGTTTTTCATATCTTGTTCTGTGTTGTGTTTTATTGCTTGGTTGTATTGCTTTTGTTTTTTTTTTTGTTTTGTAAATTATTTTGAAATTTCCTCTTAATCATAACACAAGTGAATCATAATAATGTAGTTATTGATTATTTATGTTCACGGTCAAGTTTAAGTTTAAGTTTAAGTTTAAGTTTAAGTTTAAGTTTATTTACTAATTTCACTGCCATTGCAATTGTCGTCTCATTCATTGTCCTTTTTTCCAAGAAAAACAGAATAAAAATGTATACACACGTACGTAATAAATAACATTCATCAACATATCCTTCATGCTGTGTAAAAGTCTCTAGTAAGAATCATCCATGAAATACTCATTGTAGAAACAATCAATGGTCCAAAGAGGCCCTTATCGAATTTACACCCCCCAAAGTATAACCATTCAGATCCAAAATGCCAAAGTGCTACTAAATACGAGGCAATACAAAGATCAAACACTCCAACATTATTGATATTGTAAGCAGCATAGAATCTAATAATCGAAGAAATCAATGTCCATGTTCCAAAGGTACGACATGATAATTTTGTAACTTCTTGTGGTTGTCCCGAATAAACTCTCCTTGTTAAACTAGGGTCTTTATAAGTTTGAATTGTATTGAAAATCGCAACTGCACTAATAAACAATAACCAGTGGGGTAAAAACCCATCCGATTGGGGTAAAAACGATAACATATTTCACCTTCAGTTGTGAGTTGGGAAATAAACTTGTTACTATCAAAGGCAAAGCTTTTTTTTCCTTTTGTTTTTTTTAGCACACACAATGATAATAATAATAATAAGTGATCGATGTACGATGTACGATGTACGAGATATCCACCTTGTCTACAACCAAACCAATATCAATGCCACGCTTTTATTCAATAATACGGTCTTAATTAAATGATATAAATAGAGCCTCTAGACTGGGTCGGCCCTTATTTCCTTTACAACCCCCCGATTCTTTCAACAACCATTTCTCTTCTTTCTCTTTCCCGATTCCTTTCCTCAACATTATCCAACCCCCTTAAATCTCCAACAATATCTCTTGTTTTACCAAAGTAAACTTCTTGAAGCATATTTCTCATTTGAATTTCAATGTCTTCCACAAGACTCCCAATATTGGCAATATGAGACATTGCGTCTGTGTAATTGGCATTTCTAATACTTTGTTTCATCAAACTACCACTTAAATTGGTGTCGGCATTGGTGTTGGCATTCGAACTCAAATCTAGTATAATGGTCGATGTCAATTTATATTCCGCTTCCTTATTGCTCAACACATTAATTTCAAACACATGAATTGAATCCCATTTTGTATATTCATCCACTTGCTTTTTAATTAAAACCACTCCATCAAAGGCTCTATCACCATCCTCACTGGCATCTTCTTCTTGATCCCAAAGATAAACACAACTGATCCCCCCCTCATAATAGAGATCTCTGTAAATATTGAAAGCGTTATTAGCCCATTGTTCTATTTTAATCAACACTTCACTGGGGAATGGCGCATCATCATCCTCGTTGTTTCTTGGATAATATTTATTCGAATATGGTGATCTATAATTATCACCATCTCTATTATAATCACATCCTAAGAAATCTTTACCAAGATCCAAATCCTTAATCACTTTAATTGGTGTATCAATTGAGGACAATAAATCCATTGCCAAGTCCGGTTGGATCTTACAAATGGCATCTAAGTTGCTTTTAATTGATGAAGGCGAAAGACGACGTAAAAGGTCAAGTGCACTATCAAAGGCTTCCTCGGACTTGTGTAATTGTTGCTCACAGCGTTAGTACAATTTCAATTGATATACAAAACAAACCTCTAGCAAATTCAACATACCATTGGTTTTTGTTCTATGTTTGTTTAATCTTTGAAGTTTGGCCTGCTGGTGCGCCATTTTTTTTTGGGTGTTTTTTTTTTATAGCCATTTTCATATAAAAAAGGAAAAAAATTGTTGCTCATTAACTCATTTGGTTTTTCTAAATATACACAAACACACACACACATACATAGAACCAGCCATCTACCTATATTATAAAGACAATTTATATAGAAAAAAAAAGATTTTAGATTGGGTTTTTATTTTGGGAGGGGAACAAAAGACAAAAAAACAAAAAAAAAAGAGTTAACATCACACTCTAACCTATTGCTTTAATTAATTTCAATTCAAAAGCCCTGAGCTCTTCTTTATTCATTCCCTATTAATAACACTTGCTTCATTTCTAACCATATCAAAATAAGGATGATCCATGGCCTCCCTTGCAGTCAATCTCTCTAGATGATCGTATTTCAAAACTTTATCAATTAAATCCAAAAATTCTTCACTAACAAGAGATTCATTATTACTATTAACAAATCTCATCCATGGCCTTCTCGGATAATGACCCAACCCCTCATATTCTGGTCCTAAATGAATATTATACTTTTTCAAATATTTATAAAGTTCATCAGTTCCTAAAACACGAGCAATTTGAATTAATTGATCTGTATTACTTTTACCATGAAAAAATGGTTCCTTTTTAAATACAATTGAAGCAATTGTCGCACCAAATGACCAAAGATCTAATGAATAATCATAATATCTATAATCAACCAATAATTCAGGCCCCTTAAAATATCTTGATGCAACTCTAACATTATATTCAGTATAAGGATGATAAAATTCAGCCAACCCCCAATCAATTAATCTCAATTTTCGTTTAGAATGATCAATCATAATATTATGTGGTTTAACATCTCTATGCATAATCCCCATTGAATGTGCATAATCTAATGCTTCTAAAACTTGAAACATATAATATCTAACATCATAATCTGTAAAAGTTGCATAAAGAGTTCTAAATTCAATATTATTAACCCTTTCAAATATTAATGCTGACATCTTTGAATTAACTTCTCTAACAATATCATAAAGTTGAATGATATTTGGTCCTCCCCTTAAATTTTGTAAAATTTTAATCTCTCTTTTAATTTTTTTCCTTTTAATTGGTTTTAATGCCTTTATAATAATCTTTTCTTCACTTTCTAATGACCAACCAATAAATACCTCTGAATATTTCCCACGTCCAACTTTATCTCCTATTTCGTAATTACTTTGACGTCCCCAAACAATAGAAACATTATCGTAGTCCCAATAAGAATCGGGTTTCTCTAAATTGGCATCCTTGTAAACCCTTGAAACTGTACTTTCAACCATCCAGACTTATTTAATTAACCAAACCAAACCAAACCAAGAGAAAATAAAAATAAAATGGAAAATGAATAAAACTCACTTCAACCATTCAACAACTTTTTTTTTTTTTCAACCACCCATCTCCATTTTCAATTCCCGCGACTTGTCCATAAATAACCCCAGCAAGTTCCCATTCTTGTTTAAGATGATGAATGCTTGGAGCTTCAACCGATCTTGGTTTATCCAGTTGAAAACTACTTGTTTATTTTTCATGGATTTGATACACAGAAAGAGCATTTGAACCAAGTAATACAATGAGATTTGAACTGCTTCATTATTGGAATTTCTTGTGAGCTCATGAACCATTTGATGATTACAAATGTATTTCATGTATGCTGGTAAATCCTCACACGTATCAATCGTTGGTATAATTTCATTACAATTAATGAAGATCAAATCACATATAAATTCACATATTGTCTTGATATGCCATTTCTTCCCATCTTCAATAACAAAGTTGTTGAAATTAAATCTTAAACAATTAACCCATAATTCAAATAATTTATAAAGTTCATTTTGATTTTGATTTTGAGTTTGCATTTGCATTAATTGTTCATTGAGCTTTAACAATGAATTAGTCAATAAATTACGTGTTAATGTTGGTTTATCATTGGCCAACCTTTTCATTGCTTTTAGAACCTGTTTGAAAAGAGCGTTTAGTGTAAGATATGTTATTGATTGGGGCATACCCCCTTTACAATATATGAGCATCTCCCTTCTAATTGAATTGAGATCAGTTAATGGGGGGCCAGGTCTGGAATTAGAGAGGCAATTCAACATGAGAAATGAAATGTATTCCTCTAAACTTAAAATCGAATTCTGTGCTTGTTGTAATTCAATCTTGTGATGAATCAAAGCAATTGCCTATTTCATGTTAGTATATTTGTACGGGAGGGGTTGGGCCATCAACAAAGCAGAGTACAGTACTAAGTCGAGATCTACACCAATTACACTATTCATAATTGAGAATGAGGAGGACGTAATACAAGGGCAACGCGTTTCGCTCATTTACTCTTGTTATTTAATGTTGTTTTTTTTCTTTACCTTATATAGATCACTATACTTTTCATACATCAACGAAGCCAGGTTAAGCTTCTTCAACTTCTAATTCCTTTTTAGCTTCCTGTTTAGCTAAATGGAACCTCTGAATAACAGGGGGGGTTTTCTTCTTTTTATGTGCATTATTAATTAAATCACTAATAAGTGTATCTAATTCAGATAAATTTTGACTCCAATCAGCTAATTGATTGTCTAATTCATTCCAAGTATCCTCATTGTTCTTTTTAGCAACAACACTTGTTGAGAGTTGATTAACTGTGAATGTATTTGAAAGTTGTGAAAATTTACCCTTAATAACACCCTGGGAAATTAATGGGAATAACACTGATTCCACTTCACATTCTTCAATTGATAAAACAGAAGATAATTGTGCATATGAAAAGACATGTTCTTTAGAAGATGCAAAGAATTCAACTAATGATAATGATTGTAAAAGTTGACCTAATTGTTCCAAATTAATAGTTGGTAAGCTTGATTGGAAAGTTGATTTATTAGATTGAAATTTAGAATAATCTAAATTAACATAAATAGAAACCAATTTTCTTAAATCACTAATTTCAAATTTACTATCATCATTCAAAAATTCTAAATCATAATATGTCTTGGAATTCAAAATTTCACTAACAATAATATCATTGGCTTTATTATTTAATTCTAAAATTGTGATATCCTTAATAAATTGATAAGCTTGCAATTCATTTTGCTTGAAATATTCAATGAAAACTCGAGAAACTAATTGTGATCTTTCTTCAATAGTAATAGATTCAATTGGTGTAAGCCATTCCTTAAGTCCAATAGCAATAGAATTAATAGAAGATGGGAAATTCTTAAGGACCAATTTGGAAATCAAGTCCAATGCTTGATATCTACCGATAGATGATTCTGGTAATAAATTGAACACATTAGTAATAGCAGAAATAATATTACCTGCAGGAACATTACTTGATTCTAAATCTGAGGATTTGAATTCTAAATCTAAGATTTTCAAAAGATCAGTTTCAAGATTTGATTTATTGTCCTTGTTAAGTAAGGAAAAGATTTGCAAATATAAATTAAAACTTGGTTCAAATGCCTTGTTATTGAAATCTTTTAAAAAGTGACCAGATAATTCATAGAGGGTCTTTTTGATGTCATCAGTGTTGTTGGTGTCGATGATTGCTTGAAACTTTTGCTTGTTGGTGTTTTCTGTCTTGAGTTCTAAATCCAAAATAGCAGCATATTCAAGAACACAAAGAGACAAGTCCCCTTCCAAAACAATGTTGAGAGACATAATGTTGTTGAAGTTGAAGTTGAAGTTGAAGTTGAAGTTGAACAAGTGAAAAAAAAAATTTTCAGATTTCGTTTCGCACCTGAAAAAAAATTAAAAAAAAAATCCCCCCGGTATTTTTTTTTTTCTACCTGACTGTTCCCACTACTAAAAATATAGAAGGACAAGGGAATTTTATTTGATATTTCTAACAATATGGCACAAAATTTGATCCCCAAGGCGGTTTATACATTTGATGAAAAGAAGGAGGATCAAAGAGAATTTACAGTGGAAAATTTGGAATTCTCAACGCTTTCAACACGGGGGAAAACAAACGGTCCATCAGACTATCTAGTGAACTCGTCTCCTGATTGGGTCGACAGGGATATGGCCTCCCCACCTACAGATTCAGAGTATGGTCGACTTAGATGTTATTTGACTCAATTGCAAGACAATGTCAATGGATTTTTAACAGAGAGAATGAAAAAGTGAAGGTGGGAATTCAATTGGTATTAGACTTAATTGAATCAGTGGTGTTATATATATATATATGTCTATGTGTGTATTATCTTTTCTAAATGAAAACAATCAAAGTGAAAACAATGACTTGGTGGTGGTTTTAATTGAAATTTCATTAATTTTTAATTCCATTTGTCTATTCTTATCTTGGAATGGAAATCATCATCATCAATTCATTTAACAAGCCTTTAAGTTAAGGTTATTAGTTAACAAGAGGGAATTAGTAAGTTCAAGGCAATTCAATGTAAACTCAATTCGATACCTGCTCCCATCAAATCAAATCGTTATTAATTCGCACGCAAATAATTTGACGTATTGATTTAAACAACTTATTTAAGTGCCATCCCTCCAAATGTCGACGTTAAGAACATTAACAAGACTCAAACAGAATACTTCATTACTACTAGTACGTGGTCCAGAAGCAGCCACTTTTTTAAACGGGTTAGTCTCGATTAAAATGCTCCCCAGTGTGGACAAAAAGAATCAACATACAATCACAAATAGTGATGAACAAACCAAGATTGGGGAATCCCAAATCCAGTTGGACACTAGCAATTGGGGGTTATTACATGTCAATGAATGGATCCAATGGGATGACCCAGATGCTAATGAAAAAATAGGGGTTAGAAGAGACGGAAGATATGGATTAATGATGAAATCAAACGGTCGTGTTTTATCAGATTTCTTTATTTATCCATCCCCTTTTTTAACAAAGGGGGAGGGAGAACCGAGTTATTTGGTTGAGTTTTTGGCTCCTGGGAAATATAAACAAATTCAAATGATGTTAAAGCTACACAAGTTGAAAGCAAAGGTGACATTTGAAACAATCAACGCAGATGTTTGGGAATATCAAGATCAAAGTGATCGAAGATACGAATTATTGGATAATATTGTTGGCAATTATTTTAATAATCAATTATCCAAGAGTTCTTCAAGGGGGAACTCATTAGCTTGGGATTTTGTTACAGGCGCAGGTTTCTTCAATCCAAATTTAGCAACAACAGGCAGTGAAAACTTATTAGGATTTGCTATTGATGAAAGAAATCAGTTTCTTGGTTACAGGTTTCTCACTAAAGTTGATGCATTCACCACTAATAACGATCAAATATCTAATTTAATTAAGGATTCTTCAAATGTTTCAATAGGCACACCCAAGAATGCCAAATTTCAAAGAGTGTTAAAGGGTGTTGTTGAAGCGGGGGATTTACCAGCAACCAAGTCGGATTCTACATTGCCTTTTGAAATGAATGTGGATTGGGAGGGAGGAATCAATTCCGATAAGGGCTGTTATGTTGGACAAGAATTGGCATTGAGAACATGGACATCTAATTCTATTCCAAAGAGAATTTTACCTCTGGAATTGACTGAACCATTGCCAGAGAACGATTTAGAGGGGTGGGTGGTCAAGGCCATTGATCAAGACCCTCCTGATCTTCAAAAAGCACCTTCAGATGTCTCACCATTTGCTTCTTCAAAGACAACAATTAAACCACGTAGAGATAAATCCATTATTGGCGAATTGATTACAGTGGAAGGGACAGCTGCCCTATGTTCTATTAGAAAGGATTACTTTAATTATGACTATGTGTTAGAGGGGGCCCCTTTTCCTGATCAGGATATTAATAAACCAGTGTTGTTGTGCAAGGACCAACATTGCATCAAGGCCTTTATACAGGGTCAAGTTTGGGTATAAACCATGTAAATAAATAGATCGATAAATAGATAATCACAAATAAGAACAAATAAGAACAAACAAACAAACAAACAAACAAATCAAAATAATATATTATTCGAGTTTGGCTTCTAATTCCCTTCGCCTTTTCCTTAATTCTTCAATATAATCACTAGTTTTACTCAAAATTGCAAACTCAGCTCTCTTCTCCGAGGTTGTTAGTGTTGGTACTAGATCCACCAATTCATCGAATTTCCCTCTAATAAGGTCTCGACGTCGTGTCTCTGACTTGATATGGTTTTGTTTACGTTGTTCCTCACTCAGCGTTTCCATTTGATCTTGGCCAAAACGCTGTTCTGATCACTGGGGGGGAGGGGGTGAGAGGATTTAAAGAACGACGGAGTTGAAATCAATCTTCCTGCTCCCGCACGGACATGTGAAAATTAGCAGGGGAAAACAAGAAAGCTCATTGAACTTGAATTGCCAGTAGATGGAAACAGACAGCTCTTAGGAACACTACTCATGGTGATAAAAATCAAAAGGTGGTTGCTGTCCAGGAACTTTCTTCCCAGTTGCTGTTCCCCCCATTAAAATAACCCACTTTTTATCTGTTACTTATAGCAATACACCAAATTAAGGAAAAAAATACTACAAAAAAAGACCCCCCCTATTGCAACACCTTATTAAACACCATTTAGCTTATCAAACTGTTGAAATAAACACAACCAACCGTTATTTACCGGCATACCCATCGCTCTTTATTTGCAAAGCAACATTCTCTTGGGATAAAAAAACGCGTTACGTGTTTACGTATGTATTTATTTTAATACACAGCTTAACATCTTCTTCTTCCCTTCTCTTCTCTACGCCTCCAATTCCCACTCTATTACACCGACTAAATGGCCATTAATATTGCTAGTATAGGTAAGGCCATTGAATCTGCCCCTCCACTCACAGTTTTCTATATTACACTTACAGTGACTCTGTCAACAGTGACATCCTATATTCGTTCTACATCTTACGAGGCGCTCAAACAATCAAACCCTACTCTTTTATGGGAGGACGTTGTCATTCCCGGATTACAAGTGGTGCCCTCTGAGGTTGTTTTCCATCCTTGGACATTATGGACTGCAGCATTTGTTGAAATCACCCCCCATCAATTCATCATTTCCCTCTTACTTATTTGGGTGGGTGTCACTTGGTTAGAGGGTCATTGGAACCCATCCTCAACTTCAGCTTCAAATTCACAAACCAATCCACCTAATTCCATTTCTGATAAGGACCTTGTGCCTGAAACTTTTAAATTCCTTTCAATTGTTACAATCTTCACTAATTTAATTGCAGTTTTAATCATTATCATTGTCAATACATTAATTACTCCAACCCCCGAATTACTTTCTCATCCATTGGGGTACGGTGTTTACAATTTCATCTTGCCTTTAGCTGTTGTTGCAAAGCAACTTCAACCAGAAACAAATATCAAATTATTCTCTAAATTTAAATTCCGTTTTAAACGTTTACCATTCATTTTCCTACTTTTTTCATTAATTTTATCAATTCTTAATCAAAGTTTATGGCCGGCATTACCTGCTATAATTTCCTTTTTAGTGGCATGGTCTTATTTAAGATATTTTCAAATTGTTTCAGATGGGGGGATTTTACCAGATTCCAGAATTAGTGTTATTAGAGGTGATGCAAGTGACACCTTTGATATGGTTGAATTCTTTCCAGAAATCATCAAGCCCTTTTTAAAACCTTTATTTAATGGCTTTTATGATTTCTTTGTGTTATTGGGGTTAGTTAGACCTTGGAATGATGATGATGTGGAATCAGGTAATTTAAGAAGTATGAAGAGAACAATTGGTCACTCCAATTCCTCTGGCGGATCCAGATCCACCACAAATACTGACGTTTCTGATGAAAGAAGGAAACAAATCGCTCTAAAGGTGTTAGAAGAGAGCAATTAAACGATATTTCATACCTATTTATTTACTTTATCATTCTTATCTATTCAAATTCTCTTTTATAAGGAAAACACAAAGAAACAACAAAAAAAAATACGTATGTATTTGATGTGGAAAATAAAATGTAAATTTCAACTTCGAGCTTTTCCTTGATATTAATCAATACAATACAATATTATAATGGATAACCTTGCACAGGATATGGCTAAAGCTTTAGCCACTCATGAATCCCAACTTCGTACTACAGATGTCTCAGTGGCTGCTTTGAAGCGTAAAAACCAACTAATTGCTAAAACAATGGCAGAATTAAAATCTTCTGGTAAGAATACAGTTTGGGAAGCAGTTGGTCGTACATTTGTTGAAATACCTCTTGATAAATACGAAGTTAAATTGAAGACTCTAGTTTCAGATAATCTTGATGCTATTAACAATCTCAACAAAAAGAAACATTATTTGGAAACATCTATTGAAAATACAAGAGATTCACTTTCAAAACTTAAATTAATGGGGAGTAATTAATTGATTTGAAGTGATTTCGATCCCTCATTATATTGACAAACAAAACTTTTTAATCTTTCCTAGTTAAATGTATATAATTAATAGCAGCAAAATATCTTTTTTTTCATCTTTTGGAAGGAACATTGAATGTTTTAAACTTTTTCCATGAACAACCTGTACCCCCAATGCAATACCATTTTTGAAAATCAGGAGAATGAAATATGTGATGATAAAATGTGTAATTGATAATTGAAAAGATCGTCCTTAGAACACTAAAAATAATGACATTTTTAAGCTTATTCAATTGGGAAATAATATCAATTGGTTATCTTGAGTACAGCTTGTAATGATTTTAATATTTAAAGTGGTATCTTGAAATATTCACTTAGACTCACAGACCACCCAATGAATTGAACAAGACTGTATTTAGAGAATAAAAGTGTGCTGAGCGTTTACCGATGAGTGAGTAAGTTATTTGGAGACATGTACATCTGGGACCAACAAACCTTTATGTATCAATGTTTAATTGAATAACCAAACCTTTGCATATATTAGATTAAGATGGGTTGTTGTTGCTTTCTTATTAAATTGTGCTTCAAACCTAAGGAAACCAAAAAACATTCAACACCTAAAACAATAAGACATAGCAGGTGTGAAATTGGTAAATCATATAGTTGCACACTTGATAGGAAATATGATGAAGTTGTAAAAATTGGAGGATTTGGTTTGTCGTTAGAAGTAACTAGAATGATTTACTACAAGTGCCCCAAAATGCATAAAAGCTCAGTAATTTTTTAGAACATCAACAAATGTCATTATGACCCTATATTATTGCTCAAATGATGAGTGAAAACCCCCAAAGTGGACAATGAGCTTTCAACAAGATCGTAAAGAATTGCAGTCAAAATGAACTGAAAAGAGGCCTGGATGACATTTTGAATTCAGGTGCTATGAGCCTTTATAATTGGGACCCTACTTAAGGTGCTATGTGCCACAATGCCCTTGCTGATTGTCAATCTCCCTTTTCTTCTTAATGATTTTACAGTAACACCCTGATATTCAAAGAAGTGTAATATCTAAGGAACCAAAACTGATAAGGGCAACGCTCAAGATTAACATTCATAGAAACGATCAATTGAACTATAGTTGTGGTTCGTATTAAAGCGATCCTTTGACAATGAAAACTAACGGTTTCTCATTTGCTTAGGTGTAAATACTTTATTGTTTCATATTTGTGGCAACGCAAAGTAGAGTCAATTAGTTACTCAGTTCAATGATTATGAAGCTATTCCTTCCTATTTTACAAAGCATTTGTCATTCATCTATCGGTATTCAGTAATCATTTTCCAATTTGCTCCACCAGAAGAATTAGTGGATAACAATTCCATGACACGTTTTAAGAACAAGGCAATATGATAAAGTAAAAAATAAAATAATAACTAGCTTTGATAGTTGATTAGCCCTTATTACACAAATACACACATACATATAATAATTATTCAAACTGCACTATATCCCCCCCTGTTACCACCTCCAGTGATTTTTGAAATCACTTCACCAATAAAATGTGGAATCTTTGATAAGCTATCAACAACAACATCGAATAATTCATTTAAAAAGTCGTTAGAATTCCCCATTGTGGATGTGTTAAACCAAGCTTGTGTAACAAGATAACCGGCAAATATCACCAATGAGAATAAGAATAAAATAGTAAACCACCCCAACCCCTCGTCGTCATTATTATTGTCATTATCATTTGGAGGGGTTTTGTTATCATTGCCGTTATTGTCTCCATCCTTTAGTTTACTAGAAGAGCAAAATTTGGCATTAGACCATTCTAATTCAATGTTATCACCAATCACCATCCCGGTCTTATAATTAGTCCATTGAATTAAATCATCATTAGCATTGACATCACATTTAAGAGTTAAAACCAATGGCACATCTTGTTCCCCCCAATGAGTAGTAGAAGTTAGTTTCCATTGCTCATTTTCGATCTCTTCAATGTTAACATTGGCATCATCAAAACTAATCAATTGAGTATGAATTTGGTCCTTGTTCTTATCGTCATCCAAAACTATAAATGTTTCACCGCAAATAAAGGAATTCTCAGGACATGTATGATCAATCATTGTAGGGTCCTTAGAATCTCGTTTGATAAGAATCCACCAATTTATTGTTTGCATTGATGGTGGCGTATGCCTCTCAATGGTAAGACTATGAATACCCCCTAGAGATTTGACGTTGGGGAGCTTATCAAAAAGAGGATCTGAAAAATCAAATGCATTCACAGAAAGAAATAATGTTATTATTGGCAAAAGGATTATCAATTGATTCATTTCCCTATTTAAAATATAATGATAATTGTTCTATACAAAAAGATAATTTGATTACATTCAAACTGATAAAATTTACCAAAACAAAAAGGGTTCAGCGGAAAATGTCACGTGATAAAAGACATACTTCAAACCCTCGTAATTTGACAAATTGAGAAAACGCTCAGCATGTTTGTGACTGTGTTTTTCACTTCGAAAATCTGCCGCCCCTCCGCGCACCAAAATTTTCAAATACCATTTTTCATTTGAGACTTTAATACCTGGAACTTTGGATAACCATATAACTAACAATGGCTAGATACGCAGCAGTTCCATCTAACCCAGCTAAGTCTGCTTCTGCTAGAGGTTCTTACTTGAGAGTCTCTTTCAAGAACACCAGAGAAACCGCTCAAGCCGTTAACGGGTGGAAGCTTGAAAAGGCTAAGCAATACTTGGAACAAGTTTTGAACCACGAAAGAGCTATTCCATTCAGAAGATTCAACGGTTCCATTGGTAGAACCGCTCAAGGTAAGGAATTTGGTGTCACCAAGGCTAGATGGCCTGCCAAGTCCGTCAAGTTTGTCCAAGGTTTGTTGATTAACGCTCAAGCTAACGCTGAAGTATGTATTTAAATTTCAATTTTGAGTTAAAAGAGTTATTCAATTATTATTATTATTCATTCATTGCAATCAAAGAAATTGATCATTTTTATTGAGTTCCAATTTTATTAGTTTCATCATAGGAAAAAAAATTTTTTTCATTGGAAATCATATGGATTTAATCAAATTAACTTGATTTTAATTAATAACAAGTCACATCCAAATTGTGGTCATTTTTCAACTAAGTTTTACTACATTCAATTTCATAACTTCATTGTCGCATAATTTACTATTTTTACTCAAAAAAGTCAACTTTTGCTTAAATGTTCATGTTTACTAACAATCACTTTTATTGTTACAGGCTAAGGGTCTTGACGCTTCCAAGTTGGTTATCTCTCACATTCAAGTTAACCAAGCTCCAAAGATGAGAAGAAGAACTTTCAGAGCTCACGGTAGAATTAACGCTTACCAATCTTCTCCATCCCACATTGAAATCATCTTGACTGAAGAAGAAGAAGCTGTTGCTAAGGCTGCTGATGAAAAGAGAGTTGCTTACAACGCTAGACAAAGAGGTAGACTCGCTTCTCAAAAGAGATTGACTGCTGCTTAATCTTGCTTTGGGTAGGTGATGTATACTTTTCTCTGATTTATATCTTTGTTAAAACAGAATCAAAAATAAACGATTTTAATAATATAAAATGAGTTCTATTAAATTTAAACTATTGTAGAAGGAAGAAATGATTATGTATCTGTAGTGTTGCTTGTTAATAACTTATTTCAATATTTGACTTTTTTATTTTCAGGACCAAAATTCGATTCAGATTGCCTCTTTATTTTCCTTTCATTTAATGATAATAATGCTGATTTTTTAATACCCTTCAAATGTGAGCTTAACCCAATTTCTTTACTGACTTCAATTTGAACAAATTTGTATGTTTCTTCATCTTGTTGTTTTAAAAGATCAAATACCTCCAGTATATTAGCTAATGTTAATGTTCGACATTCTATTGAATCTGAACGAATAGTTAAATTAGAAAGCGTGGGAATCTTAAAAACAACAATATCCTCATATGTAGAAGTGTACAATTTAAATGTATCAAATATTTCTCCAATTGGCTGATCTATTATATCTGTATTATTGAATAACAACGGTAAATCAGTGAACATAGAATCTTCTGTGCATTGAGGAGGAAATAATTTAACAACATCATTACCAATGTCAAGGTATACAGGAATCTGGCGCAATGGATCCATCGTATCATTTATCCCCCTATCCTTAACCTCAGTATCAGTTTCGTTATTTTCTGCAATATTATCATCAATTGTTTCAGGTTTATCTAACCAATCAGACTCATGTTTTTCACCCACCTCTTGATCTAATTCTTCATCATTATAAGTTTTACTTTCACTATCATTGTCACTGTTAATATCATTATCAGAATATTTTTCATTCTTTTCTTCGTAATTTTCTATATTATCTTCATTATCTTCATTATTTTCGTACTGATCGATCAAATATTGCTCTTCTTCCTCTTCTTCTTCAAATTCTGGTCCGTCTTCTTCATAATTGTGTTGTTCCTCTTGTTGTCCATCCTGAAATTCTTCTAAGTTATTTTCAACATTATCATTTTCTTCATAGTCTTCTTCATCTGCAGAAAATTCATTGTTAGTATCATAAGGTAACTCTTCTTCATCATTGTCGTCATTAGTTGAATCTCTTTCATCCTCTGGTTCCACGGGTTTAGGAATTTCGTACATTATCTGAGCATTTTCGTCTTCATCTTCACTTGACATTAATGGGCCAAATTCTTCGCCATCACTTTCATATTCAAGTTCAGATTCCTCTAAAAGATGATCATTGACTTTCTCATTAATTTCAGCTGTCAATACTTTTGACATTGCTATTTACTTACGTTTAATTAAGGGTCAATTTAAAGAAAAGAGAAAAAAGAATGTGATTGTGTGCACAAAAAAATTGCCTTCCCTCTTCCTTCTTTAATCGCTGAGCATTCACTCTTTCTTCTCCCTTTACTTAACTTGAACACAGGGTATATGAGTTTAAATAAGTTCAACAAGTTTCGAACCCAAAGAATACAACAAAATCAACATCAGTGTACCCCGTCGGGTACGAATTTCACACATTTATTATGGAATTGACGCGTTAATAATACTAACTTTATTAAAGACGCCCTTCAAAATCAATTAGAGGAACAACCAAATAGTTCCTTTCCTGGCTTTACATCTTATGATGAATATTATACACATTTTAATAAATCTCAAACACAAGTTTTAAACCAACAGACCCAGGGACCCGAATATGTTACACCAGAAGAAGTTGAATATCAAACTCCCTCCTTAGCTCAAAAAAGACCATTTGTCAAATCAACCCCATATCAACTTTCTAATCCTCCATTCAACAATATAAATATGTCTTTTCCATATGATGAATCAAATCATATCCCCGTTAGTGTGATGCCAGAAAGATTCAGGTCAATTTTTCCATTTGATCATTTCAATTCAATGCAATCTGAATCTTTTGCTCAGATTTATAACAGTGATGACAATTGCGTCATTTCAAGTCCAACAGGTTCGGGTAAAACTGTTCTCTTTGAATTGGCACTTATCAAATTATTATCATTACGTCCAAATGATAATAAATATTTGAATTCCAAGGCCATTTATATGGCACCAACAAAGGCCTTATGCAGGGAAAGATACGATGACTGGGTTTATAAATTTCAACCCTTAGATTGCAAAGTGGGGTTACTAACAAGCGACACCACAGTAGTGGAAATGGAATCGGTTAAAAGGTCAAACATTATTATTTGCACTCCCGAGAAATGGGATGCTATCACTCGTCGTTGGAATGATTACACAAAACTGTTAGATTTTGTCAGTTTATTATTGATAGATGAAGTTCACTTTTTAAGGGAAAATAGAGGTACGAGTCTTGAAGTTGTTGTAACTAGAATGAAATCTCTGACTAATAACTTGAGAATTATTGCATTGAGTGCTACAGTACCAAATATTCAAGATGTGTCTAATTGGTTAACAAATTCTTCAAATTTTGATATACAAACAAATACTCTGATTTATGATGATAATTATCGAGCTGTTAAATTAAATAAAATAGTTTATGGATACCGCAATTCAAGGCCAAATAATAACTTTCAATTCGATATGTTTTTGAATAGCAAGTTGATGGAAGTTATAAAGAATCATTCAATGGGGAAACCAGTTTTAATTTTTTGTTCTACTAGAATGAATGCAACTCAAACAGCAAAAAAGTTGGCTCAGGATTTGCCAAGGATACCAACAGGGCATTTAAACTTCCCTCGTGAAATTAATAATGATCTGATCAAAATGATTGAACATGGTGTTTGTTATCATCATGCCGGTCTTTGTTTAACTGAAAGGAAATATATTGAAGCTCTATTCAAAAAGGGTGAAATCAGAATTCTTTGTTCAACCTCTACCCTTGCAGTTGGTGTCAATTTACCAGCGTATTTGGTTATTATTAAGGGCACTCAACAATGGAGCAATCAATGTATGCAAGAATATAGTGAGTTAGATATAATGCAAATGATGGGAAGAGCTGGCAGACCCCAATTTGAAACACAGGGTGCTTGTGTTATTATGACTGATGAATCAAAAAAGTCAAAATACGAAAGATTGGTAAAGGGGACTGAGAAATTGGAAAGCACACTTCATTTAAATATTCATGAGCATATCACATCTGAAATTGTGTTAGGAACAATTTCTAATGTGAAGAGTGCCTTTACCTGGCTACAATCAACTTTTTTATATGAAAGGTTTAAAGCCAATCCTGTAGGTTATCCCCAAATTTCTTCAAAATTGATTAAAAATCATTCCATTGATATTCAATTGCAATTATTTGTAAAGGATACATTATCTGAGCTAATCGAAGATCAGTTAATTGTTGAGAAAAATAGTGAATACTCTGCAACTAAGTTTGGTGAAACAATGAGTAAAAATTATGTTCTGTATGAAACAATGAAGCTTCTTATCAAATCGCCACCAAAGATGAATATAAAATCAATATTGGAATTAGTTTCAAGGGGAGATGAATTTAACAGCCTTAGAATGAAATCACAAAACAAAAGGCTCTATAAGGCAATCAATGAAAATCCATTGATAATGTACCCCATTAAGAATAAAGTTATTGAAACAAGAAAAGATAAGGTCAATTTAATTATACAATTTGAACTTGGTGGATTAGAATTCCCCACTTTTAATGGTGCTATGAAGAATCATTATGATTTTCTTATTGAAAAAATGATGGTGTTCAAAAATGCACCTAGAATATTGAAAGCTGCAATTGATGTATATATAGAAAAAAGTGATTCAATTACGTTACTAAATTTGCTGAAATTATATAGATGTGTTATTGCCCGAACATGGGAAACCACTTCACAAGTTTTGAAACAGTTTGATGGTATAGGTCCTGTGTATGCCAAAAAGCTCATGATGAAGGGAATCAAAACGCTGATGGATGCAAACACAAAGCTCACACGTGATAAATTGGAATATTTTTTGGGTTTAAACCCTGGATCTGGTGCTAAAATGATGAAATCTATTCAGCGCATGCCTGTTCTTGATTTGGAAATTGATCAAGTGCAATTACGTGGGTATAAGGTAAAATTTAAAATTAAAGTGAGCGTAAGAAATAATTCGAATGAGCTCTGTTTGAAATGGAATGGATGTATTGCCCATATTAGTGTTGTTACAGAAAAGGCAGGTTCAGTATTAGATTTTAGGAGATTACCCTTAAAGAAAGCCAATGGAATTAAATCCTTTACATTAGAAGCCGATTTACAATATGCTGAGGACCAAATTAAAGTTCATTTATATTGTGATGAAATTGCAGGACTAAAAAAAGTGAAAACAATTGATAAAGTTGATAAATTCATTAAGGGCTTACCATGTAATTCATCTTCTTCAACCCCTTTGAATGCTACCGATAACGTCAATTTCAACGAATTTTGTGACGATGATTTTTCAGATGATGATAAAAATGAAAGCAATGAAAATGATATTCAAAAGTTCGAACAGGGTCTTTTTAAAGAAAAAGATAGTGCTTTATCAAGTGAAAATCTGTTGAATGTGAGGACAACAGCCGATATCAGTATTATTAACTGTAATCATAAATGTCCGAATAAGTTAACCTGTCGCCATTATTGTTGTAAGCATGGAATTCAAAGAAGATCAAGAAAGAGTTGCAGACACCAGTGCAAGGATAAGAGTAAATGCCGTCATATATGTTGCCGTGAACAGTACAAATACGAAAACTCATTATATAGTGAGCATGAAAATCAATGCACGTTGGAATCGGTCCTCATCACCAATCCAATTACCAACAGCAACAATAAACCCATAGAAGAAAAAAATAGTGAAATAACTTTTCACAATAGCTTAGCTGAAAATATTGAGCCCATTGATCAAGTTCCCTTTGTAATTTCCACTTCGAGTGATGTTATTATTGATTCAGCTGAGCACATTGGTGGTTTACAAATACTCCAAGATAATGAAGAGAGGAGCGTTATTGAAATAGATACCTCGTCACCACCATCTGCAGCAAAGTTGAGCACCTCATTAATTGAACCACTGAATAGTGACCGAAGTTTTCCAGATGATCTTTTACATGTTCCTGATAAGCCAATTACTAGCTTACCTATTTTTGTTGAAAGGATTGTGAATAAACCAGCAAAATATATTGAGCCAGATATTGAAACGATATTTACTAATGATGGTTTAGACCAGAAAGCTAACAAGTCTATAAAGTTTGCCTCGTTGGGTAGATCAAAAAACAACTTGAGAAACCAATGGAAAAGTATTAGTAAAAAAAGAGTTTTGGATGAGAATAGTGATGAATTAGATGAATACTTAGAAACATTAGTTGAGCCAGCTAAAAAAGTTTTAAAGAGATTTCATGAATCCAAAAGTGAAGAAATGGAAACTCCAGGAGGTAAAGTCAGTGTTCAACTATTTAAATCTGATAGGGCGAAAGCTGAAAATACCAAAATCATCACATCCTCACCAACTATTGATAACAATGAGAAAGATACTGAGTTTTGCTCACTTGAAAACAATGAAACATTTCAAACTACAATAGAAGACGATAAAGAATTACTTCAATTTTTAGGCTCAGATACCATATTCGAATAGTGAATTTGTTTTCTTAAAAAAAACTCCAATTATACGAGGTATTTGTTCACGATATCAAGAAATTGTTTATCTGTCATTTTACAATGGAAGTCATCAATGGATTCAAAATATAATTTATTTTGTTTTTCAAGGGTCTTTAACCCAATTGAATCGAACTCATAACTTTCTGTTTCATCGAAGGAATTTATATCTCCATTTTCATCCAGATCCTGAAACCATGCACTTTCCTTTGGTATTAGAGTTTCATCTTGTTCAAATAACACCATAACAAATTTATCCAATTGGGTGATATTATCCCAAATATCCAAATCCCTTATCAAATCATTGTTAATCCATTTGAGAAATGATGACTTTTCCAAATATGTTTGATAATCTAGATTGTCCCTAAAATATTGAGCTTGAATTATGTTTTCTTGAAAATAATCGGTGTACAATTTGGCTTTTAAAGCAGCATTCCTCTTTTGACAAAACCAATAATTCCAAGATTGGGGATCACAACTTGGTAAATCTGAAAATCCCTGGTGAGGTGACCCAAATGTTATTAATGTATTGAATTTGATATCACAAGTTGAAGCTAAAGCCCTTAAAAACAATCCACCCTGACTGAATCCGATAGCATTGACACCATTTTGGAATTCTGCTGAATTCATTAAGGTAGTACATATTGATTGAATATCAGACATAGCGTCACCCATAAGCCCCCTTTCTTTGTCTTTCAGATTATCTTCATCTAATGAGATAGAATGAATTGGTGCCAATGGATAAGATTCCTTTAATAGGGTGATAATTCTTTGCATAGCAGTAGAGTTATATGAATCGCCCATCCCATGCCATAAAAGGATAGGAGTTTTTGAACTGGAGACATATTCCACGTTTTCAAGCACAGGGTTTAATTGGAATGTCACTAAAGCTACCAAAAGGTTGACAATTGAAGATGCAATTGAAGGCATGATTGAAGAGAATGAGATAGATAATAGTAATGACATTGCTTATGTAATTGAAAATTTCATGTACAGAAGAAAAAAAAAATTTAGAGATTTTAGGCAAGAAAGCAACTTATCCTTTCTTTTATTAAACCAGTTGAGAATGACAGTTAAGAGAATACTGAAAAGACCAGAACCTGTTCAAAAGGTTAAGAGGGTTAAAAAGGAATATATATTTAAAAATATGGATAAAGACACTCAATATGAGACACTTTTACCTATTGAAGCATTACTTTACTCATTAAGGGATAAACCAAAGGATCAGGAGTATATCGAATTGAAACTTCAATTACAAAAGCCAATGACAGAACAAAGAGTTTTTGTTCCTATTATTATCAATATTCCAAATAAACTAAGAACATTGGCAACAACCAAAATTCTTTTAGTTACTAATGACCCAGTAGAATCATATAAGGCATTACTAGAGCAAGATAATCATTTCAGTGAAATTATTGGTGTGAAAAGATTTAATACATTATTAAAGGATAGTAAAAAGGCCAAGGAATTATATAAAGAATATGATTTAATTATGTTAGATTACAGGAATAGAGTTAGGATCAGAAAATTGATTGATGGTACAGTTTTAAATAAGAGTAATCGTCGATTACCATTATTGATTCAATTGACCAATGTGGATGATGAAGTTGATGTGGAAAGTGTTTTGAAACAGGCCAATTCCTTATGTAAAAATACAAGTTATGTTCCAGCAACGGGTAAATCAATTTCAATTGTAATGGGTAAAAGAAGTCAATCAAGTGATCTTTTATTAGAGAATATGGATTCTATTTTATATCAATTGAAGACAAAGACTAAAGCTAAGATTGAAAAGATGTTTTTAGTTTGTGGAGATGTTACCTTACCTATTTTGAAGGAAAATGAAGAAGAGCAGAATGGGGAAAACCTCAGTTAGAGAAGCTTAATATAGAAGCTGTGACCATAATTAGTATGTATGGAAATATTTGCTTTATTTAAATTAATTTTATATAGAAAAGAAGCATAATAATAATAATAAGTGGTTGTGGGATAAATAAATTTTCTTAACAGCTGTCGTCTGTTACCAATTTAACCATTCATTAATTTATGCAATGAATTATTTGATCAATCAGCTGCTAATGTTATGGACCACTATTGAGGTTCTGTTAACGTTTAATTTTGATTTGATTCCCCAGAACCTTCATAAGTCCATGGAAGTCATGAACAATCGACGAAATGAAACGTCACTGGGTTTATCAATAGCTAAATTAAAGCCACCAAGCAATTCATATATTTCAGACGCCCTTTCAAAATGGAAATATTCACACATTGACAATGATCATGTTCAATTAGAAAATGCCACTATTTTGGTTCTTTGTAGAAATAGAGAGTTAGATGAGATTTTATCATCAATGAGATCTCTTGAAGATAGATTTAATAAGGACTACCATTATCCCTGGACATTTTTGAATGATGTTGAATTCACAGAAGAATTTAAAGAGTGGACTACTGCCATGGCTAGTGGACCTACGGAATATGGATTGGTGAAACCAGAGGATTGGAACACACCTGATTTTATTGATAAAGAGAGGTATAGACAATGTATAAAGAAAGCAAAGGAAGATAATGTTATCTATGGTGGCTCGAAATCATATAGAAACATGTGTCATTTCAATTCGGGGTTCTTTTTTAGACAGGAACTTGTGATGAAGTATGATTATTATTTTAGAGTTGAACCTGGAGTTGAATATTATTGTGATTTTCAAATGGATCCATTTAGGTTGATGAGAGAAGGGAATAAAAAATATGGGTTTGTTGTTACCTTGTATGAATATCCCAACACTATTCCTACATTATTTGAAAATGTAGAGGAATTTATGCAATTACATCCCGAACACGTCCACATGAATTCTGCAATTGATTTTCTTACAACTAAAGAACACATTGGAGAGAATTATGTGTTAATTGATGAACCAGGTGCAGAAGTGTATAACATGTGTCACTTTTGGTCTAATTTTGAGATTGGGGATTTGAATTTCTTTAGATCTAAGGCATATTTAGATTATTTCAATTTTTTGAGTGAAAAGGGGGGGTTTTATTATGAAAGATGGGGGGATGCACCTGTTCATTCGATTGGAGCATCAATATTACTTGATAAAGATGAAATTTTCCATTTTGAAGATATTGGGTATTATCATTTACCATTTAGAACGTATCCTAGTAGTAGATCGATATTGAAAAATAAAAGATGTGTTATTCCTAAGGGTGAAGAAGATAATCCATCATATGATATGAATTTATCAGCTAACGGATGTTTAAGTAGATGGTGGAAATATGGATCGGGTAAAAGATTTATTAAAGAATATTTCCATGAGGAAGATTATATAGAAGAATAATTAGTTTCTAATCTATTCAATTCATCTAAGATACGTTGAATGTCTACTTGTTCTCTCTTTTCATTTAAACTTGGAATTAATGTAATTGCTTCATCAATATCTTCACAAGAGAGGGACCCTAATTGAGCCACTTCAAATGGGTGTAAATCACTATTTTCAGCACCATTAAGTAAAGTTTCAACAGCTGTACAAGTTTCAGCATCTTTAAATCTAGCAAATTTAGTTAAATGAGTTAAAGTCTTATTAAGCATTTCATTTGCACCAGGAGCAGTTGAAAGCTTTGCCAATTCTTCATCATCTATATCTCCCTGTGCATTTGTTGATATTTGGACACCATTAAGTCTTTGGATCATTTCCTTTCTTTCCATAAGTGCAGTCCTTAATAAGATTCTTGCCTCTGATAAATTTAAGGCAATAAGTTCACTTTGATTACCGCCATGATCGATTTGTTCTAATTGGAATTCTGGTCCTAATTTTAATTCTGCTGCATTCTCTTCGTCTTCAGGTTGGGTGGCTTTCCCCCCACGTCTCCTTGTGACCACTGCTGATGTGGAAATATTCATTTATTATTGGGGATAAGAAGATGGAGTTTATTGTGATTGGTGTGGGTGGTGAAAAAAAATATAGAGTATGATGGAGTGGGTGGTATCTTTATTATGTAAGTGGAATTGATCTATCCCTCCACTGATTTGAATTCATACTAGGTGGTTTATTCGAAGGAAAGACATTTATTTACTATAGTACCAATATCAATATCAGTATTATAACTGTAATTTGTATACATATATATATATTTTTTTGAAATATTTCACTAACTGAGTCAACCTAAACAAAGACACAATCTACACCTAATCTATGCACAAGCCATCGTCTAAAACCATTAAATACACCCCTCCCCCCCCTTGTTAACTGTAACCATTATTTTAAATATCATATCATTAAGCACCTAAAGTTGGTTGAGAACCATCAGGCATTGGTATAGCTGTTGGTTTATTTGACCAAGCCATATATCTTTGGAACATCATACCAACACCCTCTAAGATACCTAAGAAGATACCACAACTGATAGCGGAATTCAACATATGTCTTCTACCACCTCTAACAGCAAGAGATCCACCAACACAAAACCCAGCAATAACGGCATTCCAAGCATCTTCTCTCTTTCTAATAGCTTTAATTCCACAATCATAAAAGGAAAACAACCCACCCCAAACACCAAAGTTACCACCAACAACAGGAGCACGAGCTTTAATTGCTGAAAGCATACCAAGACGTCTTTCACCATAGGGGGAATTTCTAAACCCTTTAATCCCATGCCAAACAGACCCACCAATGACACCCATAGCAAATGCACCACCAAAGTCATTCACAATAACAATAGGACAAGGATCTCTTGAATGATCAGCTTCAGGTGTTGACATTGTGTGTTATTTCTAACTTCCCTTTTGAAATGACTAAAAGTTGGCCTCTTTGCCAGCTGAAAAAAGAAAAAAAGCTGGAAAAAAAAGCCGTCTTAACGAAACGCTGAAGATGCTCATGAAATTAAGAAGATGGTATTAAACTAAACTGAATTAAACTAAATTAAATTAAACTATATTAAACTATATTAAACTAAATTAAATCAAATTAAACTAAACTGAACTGAACTAAACCAAACCAAACTAAACTAAACCAAACCAAATTGAGTTGCATGAATGAATGAAGGAATTAAATCATACTCTTTGATCTCTCCTTTCTAATAACACTATGATTTAATACAGGTGGTACCCAATGACCCATCCAAGGTTGACCAGTTATAAAAGGATGAAATAAAGCTTCATGGGGGGTCCATCTTTCTAAAGGTGATAAATTTAACACTCCCAATAAAAAATGACATAAACAATCTCTATTAATCATCTCTAATTGAAGATCATCATTATTAAGATGAGTTCTATCCCATTGATAATTTCTAATTATATCAGATAATCGTTTATCATTAAAGTATTTCTTTCCAGGCAATTCTCTTGTATTATGTTGAAAATTATATTCATCAATTGATTTTAAATGATATTGCCAACGACCATCAGGTGCCCTAATTTTATTAATATAATTTTCAGCTTTTTTATCAGCCATCATCCATGAGGGGGGCATACCAAACATGTCAATTGTACGAACTAATTGATCATATTCAGAAACTCCTGGTAATAATGGTAAGCCTAAAAATAATTCAGCAATAATACATCCAAGTGACCACATATCAATTGCTGAACCATATTGAACTCCTAATATAACTTCTGGTGATCTATAAAACCTTGATTGAATATATGTATAAAAAGCTTCAGATTCCTTACAAGCAGAACCAAAATCAATCACTTTTAAATTGGGGATATTTAATGAACAAAGCAGTATATTTTCAGGTTTTAAATCACAATGAACTATATGATTATCCTTTAATGAACAAAGTGCTTCTAAAATTTGCATTGAAAAGGTCTTTATTAATGAAATTGATAATCCATGATGATGATTTTGTTTAATTAATTCATATAAATTTAAACTTAATAATTCAAATACCAAACAAAGATGATCCTTATGCATAAATTTATCTTTAAGTTGAACAAAGTAATTACTTTTATTAATTTCCTTATTATTATTAATCAATTCTAATATATTTGCTTCCATAATTGATTGTTTTAAAAATTCAGGTTTTGATTTAACAACTTTAACGGCAACTATTTCTCCTGTTTTCAAATCTTGACATTTAACAACTTGTCCAAATGTTCCCTGTCCAAGAATATCTAAAACAACATATCTTCTCTTTTCATCAACTCCTAATGTATCATTAACATATAAGATATAATCATGCATATCATTATCATATCCATGATTATACATTGGTTGATTGTTTTTAGTTAAAACCCTTCTTGGATTTTTACTACTAGTATAAGTGTAACTTGGTACACATAGTGAATACGTATCTGCTAAATGGATCGTTAACCCCAATAAAGGTGTAATTTCTAATCCTGTTGATGAAATTCGTCTAACCTTTCCCTTTGGAAGCGGTATGATTTGTTGTCCAGTATAGGGAACAAACCTTAAAACATTGTTATTATTGGTTATTCCTAATGAATCTGTTCCCATTTCAACTTCTCCATTAAGTTCTTCATCAATACCCCCCTCTTCATCATCATTTTCTTCTTCGGGTATTCCATAATGATAGTTATTTAATTGTGGAGTTGTTAAATCTTGTTCATTATGATGCTGCTGATGATGATACACTGCTGCAACTGATTGTCTTCTGTAATCCTTGGCTTGTAATTGGGGGGGTTCTGGGCCCTGTGCTCTTTGGGGAAACTCTCCCTTATCACCAAACTCCCACTTCTCCTTGAATATACTCATTATTGGGGATATACAAATCAGCTGAAGTTAAGTAAGTGTGAGAGGCACGTCAAAAATGAGAGTCAAAAGAACCCCGATTGTGTAAATGAGGGGATCTGTCCCAACTTTTGAATTGGAATTTACAATGGACTTACTGTGGATTTAAAGGTGTTTACATATATAAAAGGGTGGTTTACATTAGCATTTATATTGTGATGAACTTCCTGTTCATTGATGAACTCCCTGTCCATCTGCTTGCCGCTAGCGGCTCTCGCTTCATTTTGTGGCGGATGCGTGAGGCTGATGATTTTCTTTTCTTTTCTTTTGTTCTCTTTCTTTTTCTTTTCTTTGCTCATTTAGAACTTTTAACAGCTTCTATTCACTAGTAATGGGTCCCTCCTTTGCAATAATAATAATAATAAATATCTATAATTAAAAACAATAAAGAAATAAAGAAATAAAATAAAACAACAGTTTACTATAATAAAATAAAATAAAATAAAACGTAGATAAAAAGCACATAAAGTGAAATGTATTATAATGAATATTTGGCAAGCTTAGAAGCACCTCTAATACGTGGACCAAAGAAGTAAAACACATAAACTAAAGCAACAATACCTAAGGAAATAAAACCTAAAGTAGCAAAGGCCCATCTAGTGGACATATTATCAAACATAGCAACACCAGCATGAGCTAAAGCAGCAGCAATAGCAAATGAAGGAATGGTGAAAGCAGCAATAGCAGAATTGGATAAACCTGCAGCAGAATAAGAATCAATAATATAAGATAACATAGCTAACCAAAGTAATGGATCAGCAATCGCCAACACTAAACCAGCAATGATTGGAGACCAATAATTAACATTACCTGTTGATGTGAAACCTAACCATAATAAACCTAATGGGAACCCCCAAACAGTGATTAGGGACATTTTAAATCTAGCTTCAGGTCTAGCAACACCACCATTATTCAATCTATCCTTTTTGAATAAATAAGTTTGTAATGGTTGTAATAATAAAACAAAAGCAACACCAACAACAAAATTCAAATAAGTACATTCAGCAGCAATTGGTGATAATCCATTGTTATAAACAAAGACATCATAAATACCATCATTGTAAAGGAATAAAATACCATAAGCAAACCCATTATAAAGACCTAAGAAAATGATGATTGGTTCAGTAACCATCATTTTCAAAGCGGTAAGAGCAACAAATCTGATTTCATTCAGGACATTAACCTTTTCAACAGCAATTGCTTCAACACCAATCTCCTTGATTTTATCTTCATATTCACCCTTCCAACTTGGAGTTTTACCAGTAAGCGTTTCCTTGAAATATTTGAATTCTCTAATAAGAACATTTGGAACATCTTCTTTACCCTCCATAGCCATTCTTTCGCAAATAACAATTCTAGGCAAAGTTTCTGGAAGGAAACATAACATAACAACCATAACAGCACCAATGATAATATTAATAATGAAGATCCATTTATAACCTAAACTAGCATTTTCAGCAATAGCTTCACCAACTAATCCACCAATTGAGGGACCCGCATTGGCAGAAAACACAAAGAGGGCCATTGGTTGTGAAGCTTCATCGGACCCACCAAATAAATCACCAACTGTACCAGCAACATTACTAAGAGCAGTTGAACCACAAACACCAATAATAAACATCATAATGGCAATTTGCGCCATGTCTTTCGGCCACGCGCATCCAAAATTAAAGATAACATAAAAGATAATTGAAATAACATAAATCCATTTACGGCCACCAATATCTGATAATGGACCTAAAAATGCTGGTCCAACAGCTGTACCTAAAATAAACATTGATTGACCCAATGTTGCAACTTGGGTACTAACATTGAAATTCTCTTGAACAATATATTCAACAGAAACATATGTTGTTGAAGTAAGTGTAACATAGAGTTGTAAAAGACAATAAGCACTAACAATAAGATATTTTCTTTTAACATCCCAATGGAATGGATGATAAGGGTTTTCAGTTGTGAAGGGGATATTTGATTCAATTGGGTCTTCGGTAATATCCTTCAATGTTAATGTCTTTGAAAGAACAGCTTCAACACCCTTTTCTCCTTCACCGCTTTCAATATCATCAGGCATAGAGGGTCTGGACTTTTCTAGGGACGTCATTGTTAACAAATTTGATAAGAAATGACTAAACTTAAATCAAAAAGAGGGAAAAACCAGTTAAAACAAAATGATGGGAAATCTCACTCCTTATATAAAAAGATTTGATTTTGGGAGATTAGAAGAAGTTAAAAAAAAAAATTTTTTCAATTTCAAATTGGGGAGAAAAAGAAAAAAAACGGCAAAAAAGAAACAAAAGATGCTCACGAGATGTGCCAAGAACCGTTTTTCTATTGATATCAAAATCACTGCAACGTCCGTTTTCTATCAAAAAATAAGCGGGCGCCGGCGATATTACGTAAAATATGGTTATAATACCATCAATGTCCCGTCAAAATCGTGCATTTTAAAGCTATTAAATTCTGCTCTTTAATGAGCTCAAAATCTAATTAAAACGGAGTCAAAACATCCAATTTATAAAATTACTTAACCAATTCTCTTCTTCTGATACGGCTTCTTTCTTATCTCTTGTAAAAGAGCCGCCAACGCCAACGCCAACGCCAACGCCAATCAGCATCTCACTGTCAACGTCAGTATTAATGCTCTAAATTATACAATTCCCTTAGTGGGGGGATATCTTCTAACATATTCGATTGAAGAAGGTCCCAAACAATCCCACATGTCGGCTTACCTAAACCCTTTGTTTCAATCACTTGTGTATTTGTAATAATTAAATCACAAACAGTATCAAACACATCAACATTCACTTTAACATTAACCAATTGAACATCATGTAATAACCCAACACATATGGTCTTAGATGGTTCAACTGCTTGCATTTTATATAACATTGACCATTCTAAATCAAAATACCCATGACCCTTACCAATTCTCACCCCCTCATAATTTATCGCTCCTAAGCCTGTAATCATCATTGAAATGAATTGGTCTTTGATATCAACTAAATTGATATATTGACCCCACTTCTCCATACCATCTAAACTAGCCGCAAATTTAATTTCATCTTGGGGTATCTTAGTGGGATCAATTATTAAAAACCCCCTTCTAATACCATATGTAGTTATTAAAAATTTATGGCCATTTAGTAACATATAAACACGTAAATCATAAAGACAATTATCAGGTGTAATGAAAATCGTACCCTGTTTCAACGCCTGTTTAAATAAACAATGATTAATTAAGTTATTACTTGCCTTATTGGAATCTATGAAATCAGTAATGAATTCATTGAAATCATAATTAAATCTAGAATCTGGGATCGCAACTTCACGAAGTTTGGGCCAGATTTGATCTCTTATACTAAACTTTTCCTCCATTAGGCCAGTAACTTCTAAGGTCAAGTTCTATACACTTAGTTTAAGAATAAAGAAGGAAAACGTGTTAATTAGATTGGAATGAGTAAAATGCGAAACGTCCCCAGTCATTTTTTCCAAGTCAATTTTAAGGAGCCCAAGTCATTTTGGTTTAAATGGCCCTCCGCATTATGTAAGGATTTATATATTTCACTCATCTTCTTTCCACCTTACTTGCAGAGAATTAAATCTATTACAGCAAATTCGTCTCTATAAACAATAGTAAGAAAAAAAAAATTAGCTATAAATTAAATTAAATTATAATAATAATGAACAAAAACAATAGAATATTGACCTAACCTAACCTAACATAACGCAACATAACCTAAACGATTCGATTAGCATCATGTATAGAATTACCCCCTTCTCCTCCTCCTTCTCCTTCCACTTCCCCTTTAGTTTCCAGTTCTTCTTCATATTCAAGCTCCGAGTTACCCTTTAGCCTCGGACTGGAATTAGATTCACTTTCTTGTGTTGTATCCAATTCTTCTTGCTCCTTTTCTAATCTTTCTTGTTCTTCCTTTTCAGCTTGTTTCCTCAAATAAGTTGGGCCCCTATGAATCCAAGATTTCATAAGTGTTGTAAGCAACCCCGCAGCAAGAACTTGAATTGCTTGATAAAGAACTAATGGAACTAATAATTCCCCCAAATGAGGATTATCATCACCATATTGAGCAGAGACTAATGTAACCCCCAAAGCAGCAGTTTTAGCCCCCCCACACAACAGAACTGAAACAGTTTCTTCTCTATCCAGATAAAAGGGTCTAATCAATCGATAAAGATAATTGTAACATATATTGGTATTTTCATCAGGTTCCTTTCTTAATAACCAAAGAAGCCAACGTGGTCTAGCCATAATAAAACAAATAACAGTAAAGAATAAATAAATTCCAAAATTAAAGAAACAAATGAAAATGATGGATTTGTGTGAAACATCTGTGAAAGCATGTTGATAAAATGCAGTTGAAAATGATGAAAACATAATTAAAAGTAACATAAATGACCCAACTTTATTGAATTTGAATGTAACCAAAAACCATTTAGTTTGTTTGGGGAGCACATTTTGAATCACTTGACCAACAAATAATGGAACAAACACACTCAACCCAATTTGTTTCATAACCATTGCATAAACGTGACCAACTGATGATCCATTAGCAGGATTAGCAAATGCCCAATCACCCACAAAATACATTTGTGCCAATGCAGGAGTGATAAAGGCTCCAGCAAGATTTCCCAAAAACACTTCACAAAGAGTTAAAGCCACATTACCCTCAGCCTTTCTAGTCATAACAACATTAGATGCAACAGTTGTAGGACAGCAACCAGTAACAACAAGCCCAACAAGCATCCAATCTGAAATGGCATCATTATTAGCTGCCTTCACTGCACATGCGAATCCAAAGATGATTGCTGAAGTTATTAAAAATTGTAATATGAACACTGATAAATGTGCCCTCCAATTTAATAAATTCTTTTTCAATTCACTAGTTTGCATTGATAATCCCGATCCTAAAAAGATCACTATAACTGCTCCATAACCAATGGAATATTGACCTCGAATCAATCCACCAGATCTAGCAAAGTTAGGTGCAAATCTTGCTATAACAATAAATATTGATAAACAAAAATAAAACCAATAACCTAACCAAACATTTGTCCAAAGGAAATTATATATTTTATATTTCTTAGGATTTGTTTCCTTAAGATTTTCCAACTTTTTGTCTATTGAAAGAGAGGGGAAATGGAACCCCATATTTGAATTGATGTTATAGTAAAGGAAAGAGGAGTAAAGGAAAAAAAAAACCGGAAAATCAAATCTATAGGCAAGACAAGACAAAGTTTTAAAAAATCTGTAGGATATGCATTCCCGGATCGCGGAAATTAGACTCCACAGTGCGGACCAAAACTCATTTCGGGACCATTTATCCATTATTCCGCCGTAAGCGTTGAAGGGAGGGTGACGTATGAAATGAGTCATCGCCACAGCGCTTGGAACTTCCATTGCAATTGCCAACACCTTTCATTTTATACTACCTATACTCACGTCTTTTATAGCTTTTCTTAGGTCTCGATAAGATATTTGATAATTTTGACAGATTTGGTTAATTCAACAAGTTTCAGTAAACAAAATTTATATTTTTGGGATAATGTCTTATAAATTTAATATGTATTACCTGCTACAACAAGTTGCTAAATAAACCAATTGTTGGTCTTTTTTTTTCGCATGTGGCTCAAAATCAATTTAAACATATACATAGTGATGGTGTGGTGATAATGACCTACATATTCACGTGATCCAAAATAGTTTCTTGGCGCCACACCTATGAAAATCGCTCACACTACACCACCCACTACTACAACTAAAGAGTTAACTGAAATGATTGAATTATTTAGAAAAAAATACATGTACATATAAAATTTATCTTAAACTAATATAAAAGCAGTAAATATTAAAAAGACAAAATTGAAATTATTTAGAAATGGATCTAGCCAATGTCATTTCAATTTGTTCTTCAGCCCTTTGCTTTTGTTCGTTTTGTTCTCTTTCGGCTGCTTCAATGGCCATAATCTTATCCAAATTCCAGTAGTGAATCAAGAAAACAATAGCACCGGCAACACCAGCAACACAAATACCAACAAAAGGCCAGATTAAATGAGGATCATAAAGTGCACCAGAGACACCTTCAGAAATAGCAGAAGCAATAGCAGACATGAATAAGAACATAGCCATAACAAGACCCTTTGCGTTTTCAGGAGCTCTAGTAAAGGCCAATTCATAACCAGTAGTCATACAGAAACATTCACCTAAGGCTTCTAATGCATAAACAATAACTTCGTACCAAGCAGTAATTGGTGCAGGATTATCACAAGTAGAAGCATAATAACCACATGGGGAAGTCTTGTAAATTCTCCATTGTAAAATGGCAGCAACCATAGAAGATAAAGCACAAATGAAGAACCCAATAGCACACTTGTGAACAGGTTTCAACATCATATTCCACTTTCTCAAACATGGGTAAATGATGTAATCTAAGATAGGAATGGCAACAACAATGGTGATTTGATTGAAATTGTTGAACAAATCGTTAGGAACACCATTAAGAGTCATGGCACCAGCTTGAGCATTTAAAGTAGAACCAATACCAGAATCGTTCAAGTAAAATGGAATCCAATAAACAAACATAATACATTGAGTGAAGGTAGACTTGTAATCTTCAACATCTTGAGAAGTCCAGTAAATTGGAGTTTCCTTCTTCTTGTTAGCATAAATTTCACCTCTTTCAATCATATTTTCTGGGTAAGCGTAAGACCAGAATTCACCTTGTCTTAATCTCTTAACTGGGTTACCCTTACAACAAACAGAGACAACCTTAAGAGCCTTTTCAAGAATAGAACCATTAAGTTCTTCCATTTTCAAACTGGATTTAATAAGAAGCATAGCAACAACAACCATTAAGTACATTAAACCAGGAACAAGGAAAGCCAACCAGAAACCAATTCTCTTTGCAGCGTAGGAAGTAGCAATTTCCAAGAAAGAACCAATATTAATAGCCCAGTAGAAAATCAAAGTAAGAGATTCCATAGATTGATCAATATCAATAAAGACAGTTTCACCAGTTTCTAAACGTTTCAAACAACTGTGTCTATATGGTAATTGATTCAATAAAAGTGGCAACAAGTTTGGTTTAATCATACCAGTACAAACAGACAATGATAAAATAGCCAAAATAACAGGAGCTAAAGCAGCTTGGCCCTTTGCAATAACAGGTGGTAAAGCAGCAATAATAAACAAAAGATGAGAAAGAATACCGACCCAAACACCAATCATAATGGTCTTGAATCTACCGAGTCTAGCATCAGCTAACCAACCACCATATAATGGCATAACGTAAGCCAAGAATTGAAGTAAAGTAACAATAGCATTAGCATCTCTTAAACCAAGATCTAAAGCACCAGCAGAACCGTTTGGATCAGCTGTAGAACCAGTAGTGGAACCAGCTGGTAAAGGTCTCATAATGAAATTTGTTAAACAACCTTGAACACCATAATAAGAACCTCTTTCAGCAAATTCAACAATAAGAATCATCATACAAACAAAATTTGGTCTTGTAGTAATAACTCTATAATTTAATCTATCTTCAGGTAAAGCCATAGCAACACCTGCTGGGTTGTATTCATCAGCGTATTCGGCCATATATTCTCTATCAGGGATGAGTGCAACATCATCAGAATTCAAGTCAGTGTTGACAATGACATCTGTCTTTTCTAATGAGTTTGTCTCAGAGTTGGAATTAGATCCAAAGAACTTCTTTAACATTTGTATATTGGAAAAGGGTGAAAGGTGTTCCTTCTATCACTGAAGGGTATTGGCCTGTATTTATATACGGTAAATGCCACACCGGAAGCTCTCCACCATGAATCATCTTTTCATTTGATAACATAGCGTTACTTTTCTTTTTTTCTGGCACGGCACACGGCACAAAAATGGCCGTGCCATCAAAAGGCCTCGTGATTTTTTTTTTCTCATTGAATAGTGCAGTTTCCTAAAGAGGAAGTTGCTTAGGATGGGACCCTTTAAACAGTTGACCTCTATGAATCAGTTAAATCAAAGATTGGAGTTGATCCCATCATTTGTTGACTATTTGTTGGTTCCCTTCCTTTCTCCACTCCTGTTTACCGTTCCATATATTTTTTATTTTTTGAGGGGGGTTTGATAAGACACTTATTGTCCACTATCTGATCAGCCGTGCTTTGAAACATCGCCTATACAAATTGGCAAAAAAAAAAAAGACCGGTGAAAAAAGTAATCCTACCTGAACCGCCTGTGAAAACTGCGGCAAAACTTTGTTCCATCTTGGCATTAGAATTATGCCTTATCCATGAATATCTGGTAACAATAAGTTACTTCATCGATAAGAAACGGCCCGGAATGTTTTATGTGGCACTTTCCCTCATTTCCCTGGCATTTATACACAGTTCTACACCATTTTCAATCCTCTTCATCGTAAGGCTCTGTCACGTGACATGACGAATAGACGACCGTTTTGTGTCAAACGGCGAAAAAGAAACGATGAAAAAAAAGAAACAAGGCGGCGGGCAGGACCTTTTCATTATGATGTAATAGGTCATGGTAAATTAAAATCAATGCTAGTAGAAAAGAAAGAAGGCGTTGTTTTACATAATTGCTTTGTCTTTGTCTCTGCTTTCCTTTGCTTTCCTTTGCTTTGCTTTACTTTGCTTTCTTTTTTTTCTTTTCTTTTTTTTTTAATGCTTCTACTTTACCTCCTTGTAAATTGAAAAAATTAAATTTATTACATTACATATTGTAGATCTATTTCAATCAAGTAAACAGCAGATGTTATTTTTTGATAGCATTCCAAACTGAAAAAAAAAAAAAAAAAAAAGCATACTTTCACTGAGACTGAAAAACCCAGTGCCATTCCATATTTGAATGAAGGTTTGTATTTTGAGTTGGTCAAAAGTGACCTGACTTTAATCTCACCTTGTACAAGTTTTATCTAATCATCTAATCGATTAAACACTCCCTCCCCTTGTAAGGCTCCAATGCTGATATCGATATTGATATTCTTTATCTTATCAATGTAAATCAAGGAGTGAATGGCAAGATAATATGCAGTAAATGGGTGTTGTTATGCGCATGGGGTTGGATTTGAACGGGTAACATTAACATTATCGCATTTTATTGTTTATCTTTATTATGATAATACCTGTTATCTCTTGTGACAGGCTCGGATCTTTCAACTGCATCAATCAAGTTATCGATTGTCCTCTTATCGGTAAATTAAGGGAGGGACAAAAATAAGACCCCGTATCTCTCACCTTATCGATAGCATAAATCCACCCCTTACAATATTTATACCACTTAATGTAGTCCATGGAAAGGGAATACTTACCCCTGTGATCACATTGTCTCACTCCCCTTGCCACTGGGCCTTTTCCCATTAAGGTATCAACATTGATAACAGATTATTTAAAACATTTCCTGAAATTGGAAAGTGCAAGCGAGCCTCTTGCTCATAAGGCGCCAACCGAATATCTACCCGATCAACATTTAGCAATCTCTAGGAATGCCGGATTGGGAGTGCGGGTGCCCCAGTGTGCTTGTTTAATGTCATCCCATTTTGAAAATTATAGTGAATTCATTGTAGTTGTTAAAGATAAAATCGTCATCATGGTAATCAATTAGGTAAAGAGTTGCACTTGATGATTCTCTATAAAATTGTGTTTGATATGTTAACGGGGTGTTTATTTGGGTCCCAAATATGGGTATTGAAATGACTAGCATTTGAACTGTACTTTAAGGCCAAATGAACTCATAAATATTATGAAGCCCAACTATTTCACAAAACAACTTCTATCCATTGTCTGTGTGCCATATCAGAGATGATGAAAGGCTAGCATGTCACACTAGCAACATTTCAATTCACTATCCTTCACCACCTTTTATGAACCTTACCTCAAGGAACAGTTTCAAGGGATTTGCATTCAACAGGCCCCATCAACAAAAAGAATGCATCACTATGTTACACAACGGCTGGTTTCAATTTTTGTTTGGTTTTCCTACTTGGCTAATGGTCTATCTTTTTACTGAGACCAATATTTTAAGAATCAAAATACCTGTTTTGAAATGTGCTCTATATGTACCTAAGAGATCAAAGAAACTACAATAACTGTTGCAAAATTAACTAATTGAAATCTATTTCATACTGAATAGGATGTCATAGTGGGTGCTGGTAAAATAAAAATCATTACTGGTGGTTGAAGCAAACATGGAATATTTAAGCTTCAAGAAAAGAACAACGAAGCTGTTTGTTAAAGAACAATAATGTCAACATTTCCATGATCTTTTATACGAGGAAAACAAATTAGGTATGCTTGTTGGAATTACACAGACGTCTTCGGGGTTCAAAGTCAGCTACTGTACTACTGAACCCAGGACGTGTTAAGATTGATTCCTGTAAAAAATATATACACTCTTTAATATCCCAATGGAGACCAAAAGTACATAATGCTATATATACTTATATTTCCAAAAAAAACCAGTTTATTGACCTCGTATCAATTTAATCAGCAACACCCTGATCCTGAGCACATTTCCTATTTAGTTTTATACATTTTTTTTCCAATTAAATTATATGACACTGGAATTTGCCAACTTGTTTAATGTCAGCCTTCCATAATTGGGTACAGGCTTTAAAGGATGACTGGAAATTGGTTTTATTGGATTTAAACCAATTAGAACAGTCTGAATTGACCTTAAGAGATATCTTAACCAATATTGGCTCGCCCACTGATGAACAATGTCAATCAATCATACCCTTAATAATCCTATATTTACAATATGATAAAACCCACATTTCTTCATTAATGATTCTTAATCATATGAATTCTCAAATACTTAAAACTTCTCAATATATTTTGAACTCATTAGATGATATTGTGGATTTGTATGATACTAAAAATTATAATATATTTATAATTTTGAGTAGATTGGCCCCCCTGTTCACTGAATTATCTACAGGTGTGTTTACAAAGGATCAAAAATTCATTAATTTACTGACTAATGAAATCACAAAGGCATTAGATGGTTCATTAATTCAGCAATTGAATTTATTGAAATTGTTTTCTTCAATGTGTATTAATGATGAATGTAAATCAATCATTGCTTCATTATATTCGAGTTTGCTAATTAAAACAATCCAATCGAGTAATTCTGATGTGAGATGCTATTCTGGGTTAGTGTGTGTTAAATTGTGGCGATTATTTCCTAAATCTACATTAGAAGAAAAAAACGATTTATTATCATTAGATCACTTATGCGATATATCACTTGAAAGTTTTAATGATGAATCCATTGAATCATTGGCTCTATTGTCATCGAATTTACAAATTAAACAAAAATTAAGAAAACAAAAGTCATTGATTGAGTATTTATTGAATAATGTTGATCATAACAAACATAATTTATTTGGTATCCTGACTATATTAGAGAATTTAACAATACCTAATCAATTTTTAAAACGTACCAACATTTTATCCAGTTTGAAGGATAATAATAGTATCACCAATGTTGACATCTTTACTAATAAATTACAAAATGGCTTGAAAATTGATAATGATTTAGAAATTAAGAGATTAGATTATTTTTTAATTAATGGGAAAGTCATTGATAAATTAACAATTTTATTTAAAAAGATACCATCCTCATTAACGATCCTTAAAAGTATCAAACTTTTGGCCAATTTAACATATATACCAGATATAGAAAATCAAGATGACCGATTTATCAATTCAGAATCACTGGCTATAGAAATGATACCTAATGAACATAAAAATATGATTAAACATTTAACAGCATATTTACTTTCCACCTCCTCAAAATTGAAATATAATCATTTACATTTTGTTACATTGAATGAATCCAAATTTGATGATCTAGAATTAGAGGCTAGACTCTATGCCATTAGGGCCATTGCTTATGCGTTGATCACAAAGGACCCCGATTTATTATTTGATAATGAAAATGATATCATTTCAACCATCCCCTTTTTATTAGAGTTTCCCGTTCAATATGGGGTTGATAATTTTGGTGACAATGACAGAAAAACTCCATTCTGTTTATTGAAATCTCCTATTATTGATACGCTAGATATATTCAATTCAGTGGCTGCCATTTCCAACATCTTGGCATTGGAATTGAGTTATCCAAAACAATTGGTGTTTACTTTAAGTTTTGAATCTATTTTGAAATTAATGAATGGAGATGATGATCAAATAAAATATGTCACTTTAAAGACAATCAATGGATTAATTTCATTACCATTATGTTCTGCTAAATTTTTCAGTTGGAGTAATGAAAAGGATTTAAATTTCAATAATTTTCTATATCTTTTCAAATATTTAGATAGCCATTCTAAGGAATTGAGATCCATCACAATTGAGATCTTTACTAATGTTTGTGTTTATGGACCAATCTTGGAAACCCTTACAAGTTATGACCCATTTAAGAATATGATAGTTAAATTAATTAAAGAAGGTGGGAATGATCAAGAGGCTTTAATATTCATTGTTAAATGTATGTTACAGTTTAACCCATCGTTAAATTTCGATGAAATTAAAAACAAAATTAATTAGCTAAATATTGTACATTATATCCTTTATAAAATTTCCTAAAACAAACAAACAAAAAAAGCAAAGTTATAACCAAAACTAAAGCAAAAGCAAAAGCAAAAAGCAAATCAAATCAAAGCACAGCAAAGACATAAAAGATGATAAAGGTTAAAAATCATTTGATTTAAAATAATTCAATTTGATTTCTTTGATTTCAAATTATCATTGAATGATTCCCTTTTAGAATTACTAAGTCTTGATTTTAAGCGTCTCATTTTACCATCCTTCATAACCATTTTAGGCAGACCGTTATTTTTCAATTGTTCCTCCTTAACTATTTCGCTAACTGAAGCCCTGTATTCCACAATAGCAGGCTTGTTTCCATTTTGAGAAACTGGTCTTGTGTTGTTGTCATTATATATATCATTATTAGTTTCATCATTATTATTCTGTTTATTTTTATGATTATGATTATGCTTATGCTTATGACTATGATGAGTATGACTATGATTATGAAGATTCTCCCTAGTTAGAGTGTGTTCTTGTTCTTGTTCTTGGTCAAGCTCCTGTTGCGTTGGCACATACACTTTACAATGAGAACATGATGACTCGCCACTACATTCAACATCACTGTCCTCTTCGTATTCGATTTCCATTGGATGAGAATTGAGGTCGGATGGTTGGATGCAAACTGGTCGAGGATCATGGTCTCTAGCTATCCTCTTTGCCAATTCATCCTCCTTATGTTTTATATATATATAGTTATGTAATGCCATTGTGTTGAATTGAATCTAAAGGAACTGATAAGAAATAAAAGCTGAGGGGGGATTACTTGAGTTTTATAGAATTATTCTTAAATCGTGTGATCTCTGAGCTGGGTTAATGGTGCCACGAAATTTTGCACCCCTGTTACAAGAATATGAATAAATAGAGTGTAAAATGGAGTTGGGGGACAAAAGGAAATGAATAATAACAAATAAAATTGTTTGAACCCATATGTCTTCTTCAACTATGTTAGGCTGAGTGCCTGCATTGCCAAAGAGAAGCTTCCAAGACATCGAAGAAATCCAAATGAGCGAAATCCAAAATGACACCACTTTTTTATTTTTACATTCTTTCTTCCCCGAGAAAACCGAATCCGGCGGGTTTTTTGTGTGTGTTTTTTTTTTTGAGGTGTCTCTTTGCCCGCTTTTTGCTCCCCTGGAAAGGACTGGGGAAACAGTAATAAGTAATTGTAATATTGGGAAATCATGTATAGAAAAGTAAAAACACATAAGATAAAATAAGATAGTATATAACAAATTAAATCAAAATAACAAACTCAACAGCAAAAAAAAGGAATCAATCAATCAATCAATCAATCAACGGCTAAAACATCGGATTCACCTAATATTGGGGAATCACACCCTCCCCTAACCTTATCGACTTGTTTATGATATCTTAGCGGCACCCTCTTATCTAATTTTTGTCTTGGTTTAAAAGCAGGATTAATTGCAAACTGTAACATCATGGTATCAACAATAGCCCTTTGATGACACAGACACAGTAATAATGAATGTCGTGGACAAAAGCAACTTCGCCACATCATTTTGAATTCATTAAGTTCCTTATTGGATATACGAATACCAATTTCATCATCTTCATCTGAACTCAATTGTGAAAATTCTCCATTATCTTGAAATTCATCTTCATCTTCTTCACTAATATGCGTAAATATAGAAAATTGACGATCATTAACAAGATTTTCATCTCTTTCAATATTATCATCATCACCATCCTCTAATATCTGGAATGGTTCATTTGTTTCCTTTATTGAATGAATTAATTGAGCATTTGATAAAGGATTACCTAAATTATTCAATGAATTTTTATTGGTTAGTCGTTGCTCATTATAATATTCATCTCCCTGAAAGTTATGACCTCTGATATCCATTTCTGACGGAAGTCTTGTTATCTTTTGAACATGCGTCCTTGATGGTTCCTTTAACATTTTACTCTTTCTTAAACTTAACTTTGGTGAAAAATTCATTTTAAATGAAACATTCAATGAATCCGTTGATGAATATTTCTTTTTATCAAGTCCCTTAGTAGCAATTCCAACAACTGGTTCATCATCTAATTCATCCAATTCAGGTCCTCCTTCTCCCTCATCATCCCCCTCTCCCTCTCCCTCAAATGAAAAGTCACTATCAAGATCTAAATTCTTAACGCTACCTTGATTGTAATCTGTTGAATATGTAAATGAATCGCAAAAGCTATCGTTAAATGAATTATTATCATCGTGGATCATCGGTATACTTAACCCCATCTCTCTATTAAAGTTATCATCTAATAATTTCAAATCCTTTTCGATTGATAAGGAATTTAAAGGTGTTAAACCAGCAATAGATGCACTTCTAATAACTGATTTCAAACTTTGTTTGGCATTCTTAATATTAATTTCATCTGAGTATTCCATAAAATCCAATTTCTCATTAGAACTATTGTTATCTTGTAAACGCTGTGTAATAAAGCCAATATATGAATGTAATTTATCATTTTGTAATTTCAGTGACTTGATAGCAAATTCATAATTCATAATAAGTTGTGAATATTTAACCTTTTGTGATTGAATTTCCGTATCTCTAATGGCTCTACTCAAACTTCGTTTATTGTCAACAACACTATTGGTTAAAGGTGAATGATGTCTTATTTTAGATATATCTAATTGATAACTATCATCAAATCCAGTATTTTCCAGTGTGGGTGTTGCCGCTTCCTCATCGTCTCCTTCTTCTTCCCTTTCTTCACTATGTTCTAAATCAGCAACTTGAAGTAATGAATATTCAGCAACTAATTCCTCGTAATCAAGTTTCAATTGATCATGATCTTTATTTAATTCATTAAATTTCGATTTAACTAATTCTAATTCATCAATGATCATCATTTTGCTTTGAACTTCAAGTTCATTTTCCTTTTGAAGACAATTTACACGTTTTCTCAATTTCTCAACTTCTGTACTAAGAGATTCAACTTCATCAGTAGTCTGCTGTTGGGTAACTTCCTTGCTTGATTCTAATTCATCATTTTGAATCCGTTTTAATAGTATATCATTAAGTGATCTTATTTTACCCTCTAATTCGAATTTCTTTTCAGCCCAACTATTGAATTCATCTTCATTACTTTCCCTCTCTCTTCGAAGTTCTAAAACTAAATGACTATTTTCTTGAATTAATTCATTGATTTTAATATTTTTATTTTTGATTTGATTGACTTTAGTTTTCAATTCTGCTTCAAGAGAATCTCTTGTTTTAATTAATTCATTGTTGCTAATAGTCACATCATTTAAGGATCGTTCTAACTTTCTAATCTCTATATTAGATCCATTAGATCCATTGGTATCATTTCTTATAGGTGACAGGCCCCTTTTGTTAGGACTAGAAAACACATGTGGTGGTTTCTTAGTAGCATTGAAAGGTGTCATGTTTTCTTTCTCTAAACTTATATTCATATCAATGTCCTCCTCTTTTTATGTATATATATGTAAAAATAAAATTAATGTAATGGTTGCTTCTGCTGCTGCTAATGCTTCCCCTTTTTGATTTATTTAAAAAGTGGGACGGTTTTAAATTTAATGGAATGTGGTAATTAGAATGTAATTAAAAAATAAAATGTTTGTGCTTGTTTTTGTCTTTTGTTTGTTTCTATGGGGTAGTAAAGTTAAATAATTGGTGTCTTTTTTGGATATCAAATGAAAAGAAATATGTAAGATAATAAACCGAAAATCAATTTCGTATTTATAATATTTAATTTAACCCCCAAGAGTTATAAAACCAGAATCTAATGTGAAGAAATCCGCCAATTGGTTATTTGATCCCCAAACACTTAGAAAAGAAAACAGAGTAAATAAATTAAATAATAAGACGGTTTTTTCCTCCTTTCTGGCGCGTTCCAACATTTTCTCATTTTGTTGATGTTTTTTCCAAAAGGGGAAAAAAAATGCTTTATAATCTCCTCGTCACGTGATACACGTGAATTGGTGCTGTGTGTGGTGGATAATAAAGCTGTTCTCCCTCCTCCTGGCCTTGGATCCTCGTGGTGGCAATATTCCAATCCCACACTTGTTCATTGTCCCTTAATGCAGTTTCCCAAACAGATAATGTTTCAGTGTTTCTAACTGTTGCTCCTAAAAACACATGTTTGACATCCTCATTAATCATACCATCCTTTATTGTTTGCACTAAAGAGGGTATAATAGAAGAATCATATGTCACATCCGCAGCCACAACTGTCTTAACCCCCCCTTTAATACTATCTTCCCCCCACCATAATTTACAAACTTCTAATTTAGAATGTTCAAGGTCAATACCATTTAAAATCAAATTTGCTCCTATTTTATCAATCAATTGACTGTCTCCATCGGTCAACGCCATTTTCTCAATATCATCATTTAAATGCTTCAATAATGAAATACCAACAAACCCAGTACCACATCCTAATTCTAAAATGCTCTGATCTCTAAAACATTCATCATATAGTTCCCTTGACATATGATTCATAATATAATCTGTTAAAAACAAAGATGCTTCCCAAGTTCTTAACCCAGTAGTACCCAACCCACTAATTAAATTCGGTGATTCCTTAATACTTGTAAACATCTCTTGACCTAATGGATAAGAAATCACATCTTGATCTGTTGGTTTCAACTCCCTTGATGAAAGCCATATCATCAAATATTCATAATACTCTTCATTAATTTCTATATTAGCCCTTTCTAAATGATCTATTATCTTTTTCAATGCCATATTGCTATAATATGGATTATAGTTAGAGATATCAATTAAAGTTTTTAAAAGTTGAGGTTGAAAGTCATCTGATGATTCACAACTTTTTCTGAGTTCTCCATCAATATCACATAATGCAATAGGAACTCTTTGCTTAAATTTGTTACAAAGGTTCATCATTAACAAGATCAATTATACTGATACCCATGTTCCACTTTAGTATTGAAATTTTTTTTTAGGTATGCAAAAATGCTCAGTTTGATCTGACATTACATAACACCTTTTACTAATTAAAATGCATTTATTAGAAATATTAAATTATGTATATATGTTTAGGAATTTATTTACTTATTCAAAATCAAAATCAAAATCAAAAAGACAATGTCCCCCAACATCTAATTCTTTTAACTCCACCATCTGGAATCATGGTCAATTTAATATGAGTGAATGACTTATTGAGATCAACTTCATAAGTGTGTTCAGCATCAGGACCAGTCTTGGATTTACCAACAACACTTTCCCACTTGGTGTCATCATGGGAAGGGGATTCAACATCTGTGTCAATGGCTTCAACGGTAATATATTGAGGGAAGTTACCTCTATAGTGAGCAGTATCAACAATGATTCTCTTGATGTTAGTCTTATGGCCTAACTTGATGATGGCCCAATCAACATGATTCGCAGTTCTTGATCTCTTTGTTTCCCAACCATCTGACATGTCATGGCCACGGCCTGGCAATAAGAGATTATCAGCAGATCCAAAGTGTTGATCAGAAAAGGAAACACAAACACCACCCTGAATAGCACTGGCGGTATCTAAAATCTTTGATGTGTCTTGTGGCACAATCGCATGAACAGTACCATAAAGTCTAAATCTGGCAATCCCACCATCAGGATACATTCTCAATCTAACATGAGTGTAAGTTTCATCAGTAATTGATTCTCTGACAAAGAATTGCTTTTGAGTTGGACCACATTCCATCTTTGGAATAATTTCAACCCAAGAAGCTTGATGGAAATCAGCATCATCAGTTAAATTAGCTGCTTCCACTGAAATATGAGGTGCATGATTACCATTAAAGAAAGCAGTATCAACTTCACAACCAATTAACTTTGCAGATGAAACCCCCATTTTGAAAATAACCCAATCTGCTCCCTCTGTGTTGTGTCTTCTAGTTTCCCAACCGTCATACCAAGCACCTGCAAATGTGAACTTGGTTGCATCTCTAATAGGAGCTTTAGGTTTGATCAAATTCTCCGCAGCAGCAAACCATTCATCTGAGAATGCTATAACCTTACCACCCAATTTTTCACCAATGATATCTGTTGAATGAATTGATTAGTTCGTTAGTATTAAAATCATCATTATCATTAAATTTTGAACATACCAGTATATCTTTGAACAACTGATTCTTGGAATTCTTCTGCTGTAACTTGAGTGACTTTAACTAACATTTTATTGAATGGATGAAAGAAAACAAGAGGTCAACAAAATGAAGGACCTTTTTCGTGCTTAAAACCCCCCATGACAATCCAAAAAAATTACCACAATCTTGATTTCAATGACCGGCAAACTCCGACAGCGTCACCTTCCCTACATCTCCCTGAATTACGTAATCAAACCTTTTCCCCAACGGTTTGCTTTGCGTCGCCGGAATCGTCGCGTCGCCTGCAGCGACCGTTCGCTCTATATATGTGGCGCATGCGCCTTCCCGCCTAATAGCCACTAGTGTTTGGGTCCTAGTGCCATAAATACCACTATTAGCAGTTTCTAATGGAGGAATAAATATACTATATGGAATATCATTAAATGCCTCCTTCATACCATGATGTTTATCCATTCGGGGGTCCTTGGTACTCATTATATTCATCAAAGCTTCAAAGAAGGAATCTTCATTTTGGTATTCACCATCCAAATCTCTATCAATAACAGCTTGGATCAATGTCTCTGCCGTGATGACCTTAGGCCAGGGGTCATACACCGTTGAATTGGATAACCCCAGTGTACCATTTGATCTTGTAATATGGGAATCCTTAGTCACATTCAGTATCTCCTTAAATCTATTCGACATGATATAAAGACCACTATGAGGATTCTCTCTTGATAATTCACCAAATATCAGAGAAAATCCACCAACATTCTTAAAATTATCCATATCATTTCTAATATTAATGGCCCAATTCAATGGGTTTATACCCTGTTTGGCATTCAAATAATTCAATGGTAATTGACCTCTGGAAATGGGGCTTTTCCCATCACCCCTTGCTTCTCTGTAATTGAGCAATACTGCTATTCGCCCCTGTGTAGTAACACCTATCCAAGTGCCATGGACTGATCTAGCTAAATCCATTGGCCTTATTTGATTGGTTGTTATAAATGAAGCATTTTGTGTTAATCTATCAAAGTATTCATCCCTATTAGACAACAATAATAGCAAGTATTTGGGATGGCTTGTTGACAGAACTACAATACACATCTTGGCTTGGTATTAAAAAGAAGGTAATTAATAAAGCGGAGTAAATAAATCGAGAGTACATTTAACTTTGTTTCCTTGTTTGAGGTCATGCTATAAACATCATTCATTTCTTTTCTTCTGCTGCTATAAGGTAATTATAAAGTAAAATCAAAACCATTGCAATTAAGATCGCACTAATGGTGAAGCTCTTCAAAAATGTGTCCGTAATCATTATCCAGCTATAACAACACCAACGCAACAAAGGGAAAACACCCAAACTGCACGCCGTCTCAAAGACACCCAAATAAAATTGGCGTTGGGCTCATATGCTCATGTTCGTAATACAAAAAATATATATATCTGTTTATATAAGTGAAAAAAAGAAGGGAAAACCCCCTCTACCCTACCAAATGATTCTTTGTGGCTCCACTAAATCATCCCATTGGAAAGTAAATTGTAAAAATACAAGATAAATGGATTGAGTCCACAACCATGCCCATAGAACTTCTAACACGTATCTGAATTTATAATTATTTTCTCCAGCAAAGATTCTAAACCCAACCAATGGTTTGTTAAATGGATGAACAGTGAGTCTGAACATCAAAAATGGTAGAATATAATATCTTGGCTCAAATAAAGGACTTGGAATAATGGTAACAGCAGTGCAAACCATCCATCCAACAAACATCACTAATGACGAAGCTGTAGACTTCACCTTATTTATACTTGTCATAAATAATTTGTAAATAACGTAAAATGAAAAGTGATAAACTGGTATCAGTTGGTATCTGGCATTCCCATCTCTTAAGATGAAAAATCTAACAATATAGAAAACATAATGTCTATTATCAGCTAGGACAAATGGATGAATAATGGTGAAATTATGAACCGCAATCGATAGAATAGGAACCCAACAAGCATTAAACAAAATCATTTGCAAGGACCCAAAGTTATCTCTTAAGTAGTCTGCAAGAAACGAAATAGAAATCCAAAGTGGTAAAGTGAACACCGTAATAAATGTAACACAATAACACATTTGAGCCATATGTGGGACTAGAATGTGGTTGTCCTTATCACCAAGAGTAATCCCCCCGTTTTCAATAATAAATGAAACAAAAACAGCACCAACTAAACCAAATGGCACAACTGAAGAGATATTCTTAAATGTTGTTTTAATGAATGCTTTAAAATCTTCGGTATATTTCTCATATTTATATCCATTTTCCTCCTTCACTTGTTGATCAATTAATGCAGCCAGTGCAAACATACACCAAATTATGTTAGTTTGTCTCATTAATAGAGAAAATAAACCCACTGTTGAAGACAAAATGGCGGTTAATCTGATATTATTTGTTGGTTTGCCAATTACAATAGCGTACATGAAAATAACAATTGCTGCAGACCAAACATCAGTATAATAGATTGAATAATAGATCGACAGTAAAGGATTTAATAAAATGGAAGCTGTATTGAAACCGGGGTTGTTGCTATTGATTCTAATACAAATACAGCATAAAGCAATAAAACAACCGCCAATAAAATTGAAGAATCTAGCACTGGCAAAGTCATGTTCAACAAAGGGCAGCTTGTAATATAACCAAGTGAGTAAGTATAATCCCGGTGGTGTTGTGATCTTCGGATCCCAATGTGCCCAATCACCAAGTAGATAATGTTGAAATTGCCCGTAATGAAAGATTTCATCAATGAATTCGTAGTCAACATTTTCCGCAACGTCTCCAACAAAGATCCGCAGTGGCATGGATGCCACTGCGGTCGTCACTGCATCTAATAAGTTCTCTGTAAAGCCCATAACCTTAAGAAATTGTATGTAATTGTTAAAGTAAAAGGATTCAAACAGCATCTCATTTATTTTATTTTTCATGTTGATATGCCTTCTTTTCAAATTGATGATCATATTACAGTTATTTCTCCTTTTGGGGTTTGGTTTGGCTTTGTCATCGGAACTGTCTCGTCCCTTCTTCCAGCTAGGCAACGATTCATTTCTTGAATATTGGCCTAATGTGCCTCCTAATATAGCTGTGGCAGATAGAACCCAACGAGATGTCTCAACCAATATTTCCCTTGCATTATATTCATTGACTGGTGTTGATTTGACACAAGTGGTTTTTGAACCATTTGGATACAACGCTTCCTCCTTAACTATTATTTCTGATTTATTAGATGTGGGTTTCAATACATTTAGTTTGGATTTATATTACAATAATTATACACAAGATTGGGGGCTTTGTCCAGAATCTATGATGGAAATCAATTATGCTAACAGTACTACCAATCAAACTTTGAATTCTGCTTGCGATGTTGCATCGTTTAATATCACCTCTTTGGCAACCATTTTAAGTGATTACATTGTCAGTACAAATAATATCTTGGACACAAATGCATGTGTACTATTATTGAAATTACATGCGATTGATTTCCCCTCAAATGAATATGCAACAGGCACATATTCTATTTCAAATGACCTTTACATTCGTAATATTATATTACCATATTCGATAGATGTTGATAATTTGCCAACAATTAATACCCTATTGATGAAAATGCAAAAGAGAGTTATAGCAATTGTTATTGAAGATGATTCTACTTATTTGCAACCAGATCCCAACTTGTTCTTTATTAATTCTTTAGAAACTTCACTTAATTCTGATAGTTTATCAACTGAAAACTTTATTAATATGGAATATGAAAATGAATCCAGTATAACATGTGGAGAACACAATCCCTCGAGTGACAATTCATCTATGAGGTTCAGTTATGATTCTAACGATCACCCATTTACGCTGGATTCTTATTGGGATAATATAAAGTGTGGGTACTCCCCCATTCTATCACATAAATTTCAAAATATAACAGAAATAACAGATTTTTTATCAACATCCCTTTGGTCATGGGCTCCTTTTCAACCTACTTCTGTTAAAATGGATATTATGGATATTCCTCAATTTACTTCATTACTTAAATCAAATAGCAGTGGAACTGCTGTTTATCAGTATCAATCAGAAAGTAATACTACTGATATTGATGATAATGGTGTCTTTGTTAACAGATGTGCAGTTTTAACATCCGCTGGTTGGGTGGCCACATCTTGCTTACAAAAATTCAAATCAATTTGTCAAAGTAAATCAAATATATCAGATCTTAGAATTACTTCTGATACATCTACTTATATGTCCGCACCTCAAAAATGTTCCAGTTTGGGCAGATATAATTTATATATGCCAGCAACTACATTGGAACAAACAATGGCTATTGATTTGATCCCAGAGGGGGAAGTGGCTCTGTGGATAAATTTAAATTCCTTATCCAGTGAAAACTGTTGGGTAGTGGGTGCAAATACAAATTGTCCCTATCAAGTTGTGGTTTCAAAGCGTCTGTTTGCTGAAATGATCATTCCTAGTTCAGTCATGGTTGGTTTTTTGTTGATTTTGTTAATATATTGTCAATTTGATAATCCACTTGTTTGGCGAAATAGAAAACACTGGAAGAAACTCGTTAGTGAGATCAACGATCCTGATGGAAAGCCAACATAATATTTACTACTATATACAAATACCCGAACCTTATAGATAATATGACTTGTAATTTGTTAACACAATACATTTATAAAAGAGTTATGATGAAAGTTATCTAATTGCATGAACGTTTGTATCTACACCTTCTTCTAAATCAATTATTTCACTACCAAAAACACCATTATCGTAATTCCATTTTTTGAAATTGTAGTTAAAATCCCATATTGTGTATATTCTTACAGATTGATCGCTTATTGCTGTACATATGCATCTACAATCATTGGATAAATCTGAGCTCAAAACTCTCATATTTGGCGGTGCATCTAATTTGATTTTGAGTTTCATAGATGGATAAGAAAAGACAGATATTATCCCATTGCGATCGGCATTGCTGCCAAACCCAAATGTCACCAATATCTCCTTATGTGAATGTGACCAAATTATTGATGTGATTTGACCTTTTGTTTCATGTTTACTAATTAAGGTTCCGGAAGCTGTATGCCAAAACCGAAGCTGCCTATCACGACTTCCACCGCCGGTTGCCAACAAGTTGGGCATCCAAGGACAAAATGCAATTGCCTTGACAGCAGCTTCGTGAGGTAAATGAAACATCTTCTTTGGTCTCAAAAGATCTGTAATATCCCAGATACTACTACTGTTATTATTGGCACCAATAGCAAGCTGTCTTTTATTATGATCAACATCCAATCCGCATATTTGTTGCTGATCACATTTAAATGTGAGTTTATTCCTTAATTGCAAATTCGGCTCATCTGATTGGTGTACCTCAAACAACGTAACGTTCCCCATATCATCACCAGTGAAAAAGTTTCTAGTCTCTGGTAACCATTTTAAAGAGCAAACACTAACTGTGTTACTCAAAGTTGCAGTGGTGGTAATGTAATTAGATTCATGATCATAAATATATATTTTGCCGTTTTTGGTTGCAACGGCCAAAATGTCCTCATAATTGTAAGCCAAAGCGGAAATCAGTTCACTACCAAGTGACTGAAGAGGCACAGTCCCTTTTAATTCACTCCAGGTGTAAACAACAGAACCTAATCCTACTGCAATTTTATCACTTTTTTTAGACCAACACACAACATTGGAATAAAAATCATTCCGCAAACCAGGAGCATCTAAAACTTTAAAGGGCACTTCTGTTTGCACGATTGGTGCCTTTTTAACATGACGCTTAATATGTGAATTATTAGAAAAGTCATTGCTGTCACTGGCATATTCAATTGCTGATTTTTGCTTTTTGCTGGTTGGTGATCTTAGAGGTCTAAAGTTCAATATTCTTGATTTTTTAAATCCTAGAGCATTGGCAATAGAAGATTCGTGTATTGATTTTTCCTTTGTTTCATTTATATTTACAGAGTGAACATCCCCTATTGATTCATCAGCTTCATCTTCGGAATTGAGACTTTGGTAATCATCGTTTATAAAATTGGATCCAAATAAAAAAGGGTTTTCATATATGTTGGAGCTTTGTATAATTTCCTGTGATGCGTTATTTGAGTCATTATGCTCTGTCTGTGGTCTAACTCTATAAATTGGGAATAAATCCTGCTTTTTAAGTTCACTGCGTGGCATTGTTTTGTACAGAGTGGCAACGGATGAGCTCTGTCTAACGGGGAGAAAACGGTCCAATATACTACCATATTTATGAGTGTCGTTCGATAATACAGTGCCTGGGGTATTCTTCATCTAATATTTGGTGTGTTACAAATAGCAAAGATAATGAAAGCAAATCTTCTAACCCAAATTGGGCTCTTTGTTGGTGTCAGATTGGCTAAAAGCAAAGACCAATTTTTTTTTCTTTTGAACTCCGCTCCGAAGTTTTTCTATGCTCATAATATTATACTAAAAAATGCTAAACGTTAAACTCTAAACACTGAAGGATTCTTCGTGGAAATTAAACCCACAGTCATTAGCCCAGAGTCTAGAGTTGTTGACTAATCCTTGTGGACCTGCAGCAACAACCCAAATGGTTTCGTCAGGCTTCCCTCCTCTTTCTTCCATTCTTGCTTGTCTGTTGGCAAGAAAGGTTCCATTGGTGTAAAGTTCCACTATATGAGGATCTTGACTATAACAAATTGATTCACCAGTTTTTAAGCACACCATAGGACCAATACATGATGAACCAATACACCAAGAATAATAGTCAAGACCTAATTTAGGTCTACCAAAGGAAACTTTACAGGATGTATTTCCTAAGACCCAATAATCCAATAAATCATCATATAGTGCAGAAGAGGTACCGGTATCTAATGATTGAGTTGCAACAGCCTTCCCTTTTGCTGTTGGAGGTTGTAAGTATGGGCTACTGATGTTATCAGAAAATCCAGCTCCAGGTTTTTGATTGACGTTATCTTCAGAAGCACTGTAAGTGACTGTACTTTGGACACGTGAATTATATTTACCAGAAACGTCTAATTCCACATCAATATCCATTGTTTCTTCATTATTATTATTTTCATCAAATTCTCCCAAGTTTTGATGGGCTCTAATATCAACATAACTTCTTCTCTTCTTCATTGGAGGAAAATTTTGAAACCCCCTTGGTAGCTCAACTGTACCATTAACTGAATCATAGCTCTTCGCATGTTCCAAACTTCCATTCAATGGAGATGTTTCATTAGTGGTTGAACTTTTTCCAAAGTTGCTGAAATCCACTTCAAGTTGGTCATTGTAATCACTTGAAGCATAGTCATATTTACCTGTTAATATTTCATTCTCCTTGGCAAATTCATGTTGTCTCCTGCTTTTTCTTAAATCATTCAGCACCATTGTAAATTCCTTCTTTTCTCTATTGGTATAATTACCAGTAATAAAGATATCAATCATATCATCACTAATAATGGTCTTTTTAAAGTAGTCCAAAACTTTTAAATCTTCGTGATCCCTAATAACCCACAAAATTTTAACCATTGCACCGTTATAATTTAACGCTCTGGCAATTGGTAGGACAAAACTTATAGCTGAACCACCGGCAACCAAAAAACATTTTTTAACTTTTGTCCTAAATGAAAGCATTTCAATGGGGGAATTTGGCATTGGTTTAAGAAATTTCAAAAAGGGTAAAAATGCACCTGTTACAACATATCTTTTAGTAGAATTCAATTTAAACTTACCTGTTCTAACAATCAATTTTTGTGTTTCATCAACTGGCAAGGAAGCAAGGGTATATGGATGTTGCACTGGAGCAATAAGATTCTTCCATAATTGCTTAAACGGGTTACGCTCGTCATATTCAATCATTCTAATGTGACAACCAGGTAGTCCGGATTTATTTTTGATTGCATCATTTGGAATTTCAACAATAGTCATATGCTTTGAAACTTGATAAGCATTAATCCACGTAATTGAACTTAATCTAAAACGGTTGAAAAGTTGGTATAGCAAAATAGAACAGTTTAAAGTGGTAACCATTGGAATACCGGGTCTAGCATGACCTTGTAATGCAATAACAACAACCCATGAGCAAATATAATGATTTATATAAAAAACATTAAAAGCCGCCCTTCTAACCTGAGAAATGGATGTGATTGCAATTAAAATAAATGCTATGGTTGCAATAACCCCCAAGAAATTGTCCTTCCTAAAGATTCTTTTGACATCATTATAGTAAAATCCCAAATAACAATAATAGGTCCCATGAAGAATTCCCTGAAGAACAGCTAATCTTGCAAGCCATTTATGTATTGGAATTAAATTTAAGTAAAGGGTATCTGGTAAGGGAGATGGTCGTAACGTCAGAAAGAACACCGTTGGTAAGCAATAAACGCAAACACGACCCAATCTAGCGGCAATCCATGTTAAATCGGATTTTGTTTCCGATAATGATAAAATAAGTAAAACAATTGACCAGAATAATGCCATTTGAAGTGTTGATGGATTGATCCTTGATACTCTATATTGAAACAAACGTAATTTAAGTTTTCGGAGTGATGAACTATTGACATGGAAGTTTGATCTGCTCCAATATGGCAACAGCAATACAAACAGTAGAGTTATTCCAAACGTATAGTATCCATATCTATTAGTGACCCGAATCCTGGCAAGTTTCTCCAAACGTTTGTCCCCCGTATTATCAGTTATATCCATTATCGACTCGGAGTTAGCAGAAAAATAAGTTGATCAAATTAGCTTCAAAAATGAATCAGTAGATGAATCTGACAATAAGATAGTTTAATAAAACTAGGGATTACAGCCTCCTCATTAGTAAGCCTCTATAGCTTAATCAAACCAACATGATTTGCTACAAGGGTCCCGATAACTCCAGTGACTGACCAGTCAATCACGTGCAAGTCACGTGCTTATGCCAAGGGTTTACGGGTTATTTCTGAGATTTTTGAAATTTAAAACTAAAATGCACCCTAAACCAATTAAATCTCCTAAAAATTTATATAAATCATTTAACATTGTTTAGTTAATCTATAAATATATTAAACACTTACAGAGGCTCTTATATGACAAATAAATGCAATAATCTAGTATTGTGACTGTGTTCCAAGGAATTTTTCAAATACCCCGCACACCAAGCTCCTCGTTTTGGGGGGTCCTCGCGAGAAAATTTCAATGAAAAGTTGAATTTTGAATTATCATTAAGTGCTTAGTAGATTCATCTAACATCACAATGGCTGACTTTGCTTTGACTGAAGACGACTTGAAGCTCTTGATTGCTGCCAACGTTCACCTTGGTGCCAAGAACGCTAACGTATGTTTAAACATTTGAAATAAGATGATTTAAAAATAAAGCTATTATGAATTTTAACTATGTTACCAATTATCGAATACAGATCCAGTTGTAAACTTGAATTCAAAAATTTTCAATTGATATTATGTTACTAGGTCAAATTTACCATCAGTATTGAAATATTCAGCTTTTATTTGATATCAAATGATCAATTTTTCATTAAATTTATAATAATGAATACAATACTAACATCAATTTCATTTAGGTTCACCAAACCCCATACATTCACGCTACCAGACCAGATGGTGTTAATGTTATTAACGTCAACAAGACCTGGCAAAAGATTGTCTTGGCTGCTAGAATCATTGCTGCTGTTCCAAACGCTGCTGATGTTGTTGCCATCTCCTCCAGAACTCTTGGTCAAAGAGCTGTTTTGAAGTTTGCTTCCCACACTGGTGCTACTGCTATTGCTGGTAGATTCACCCCAGGTTCCTTCACTAACTACAACTCTAAGACTTTCAGAGAACCAAGATTGATCATTGTTACTGACCCAAGAACCGATGCTCAAGCTATTAAGGAATCCTCTTACGTTAACATCCCAGTCATTGCTTTGTCTGATGTTGACTCCCCAGCTGAATACGTTGATGTTGCTATCCCATGTAACAACAAGGGTAAGCACTCCATCGGTCTTGTCTGGTGGTTATTGGCTAGAGAAGTCCTCAGATTAAGAGGTAAGCTCCAAAACAGAACCGAACAATGGTCTGTTATGCCAGATTTGTACTTCTACAGAGACCCAGAAGAGCCAACTGAAGAAGCTAAGGCTGAAGAAGCTGCTGAAGAAGAAGAAGCTACTGAAGAAGCTGCTCCAGCTGCTGAAGGTGACTGGGGTAACGCTGAAGCTGCTGAAGGTGACTGGGCTGCTGAAGGTGAAGCTACCGAAGGTTCCTGGTAAATATCTGATAACCTTTAAATATATTTCTCTATAAGTGTTTAATATAAAAAATGTAAGAAACAATAATATATACAAGCTCATGAGCATTAAATATAATTTTCAAAGATTGCCTGACGCGCATTTTTGACATTTTTTATCATCAACACTTTTTCTTTCATCAAGATCACGTGTTAAGCCATTTGACGGTAAAGAACTGATATTATAAGTGCCTTCATCTAAACGATTTAGCTAGGTTTCATTTTGTTTTTTGTTTTGAACTGAAGATTTACATGGATTTAACCCAATTCATATCAAATATCCTTACCTTGATTCATTTAGCATTTCATTTCATTTCTTTGCATCTAATAACTAGGCTCTTTACTGTTTTAGGAGGTCTCACGTTTGTTTTTCTTTTGATTGTTTATTTTATTGACCAGTTCTGTGTTTCTAAATTGGAAATTACGTCCTCCCTTATCAAATTAAGCAGAAGACGTGATTCTATATATAATAAATATGTCTGTTGAAACCAATCAAATATTCGAGTTGAACAAAGTTGTTACCATATTCTGGCCAAATGACGTTAGAATAAAAAATATAACAGAAAAATATGTGATTTTGGGGTATACAGTGAAAAGATATAAAATTGTTGTAGCTGATATAATAACAACTGATGAATATAAGAATTTGCATTATTCTACAACAAAATCTTTGCTTAAGGATTTAACTGTTATTGGTTGCATAAATTCTAAGTCTAAAAAATGGAATCGTACAATTGAATTTGATTATGAACGTCAAAGGCCCATTTTGCTGCCTCATGAAACATTGGTTCTCTTTAAGCCTCCTGTCTCGTCAAATTTGGAATATTATTCTCTTGAACCAATTACAATCAATATTTTTTGGACATTTCATGATGGCATAGAGCATAACTTTTATTCCAATTCTGACTCAAGGTACGGAAAGAAGTTGAAATACCATTTTTATGGTCCGGATAAGGGACCAGAAATGATAGAGGTATTAAGACTTGTTAATTTAACTAATTACACCAAATCCTTGTTAAGAAAGAAAGAAGAGTCCTCATTTGATAAATTATCACAAAATGTCACCCACTTTTTAGATGATTTCTTTTACTTTACGTTCATGGTCTACAACTTTTTTATTGTCAGATTGTGCAATTTTATTAGTCAAATATTGACTTATCCTGCAGCAAAGTTTTGTTCTACGAGATATAGACCATCAATTCGTTTTAAATCAAATGGAATCCAAAAGTACAGTGTCATTTTGTCATTGTCATTGTTATCACATGTTTTCCATCAGTTAAATTTTAGAATACGACAGTTTCAATTTTTACCTTTACAATTTCGAAAGTTAACAGTTTCCAAAGTAGAAAGTGAAGCACGAATCATAAAAGGAACAAAATTCAATCCTAGTGAGTATATCAAATTTTATAATAACATTTGGCTAATAGTCAATGATATATTGATTGGACTGATTGTTTCTGCGTTTATTAAAGCACATTTCAATGATGCTATCAATATTATCAAGAAGTGGGTCCCTATATATGAAACCACCCTTAGCAAAACCGCTACTTGGTTAATGAATTCTCCAGCTGGGTTCAAATTAAATAATGAATTGGCAAATTTCATGGGTCAATTGATGCTTTGGGTATTGGGATTCTGGAAAAACACTATGCTGAAAGCATTTGTTGATAATTCTCCCTTGATTCTTAAGGTAATCTATTTCACAACACGATATGGAGGTATGAGCATGTGTATTGCATTGGTTTTAGATTTATTCAACTTACTTTTCTTTAATATTTATTCGTTTTATGTGGCCTGTACCAGGATATATTGTTGGCAAATCCTCACATTAAGAATTCTCTTTAGGTTATTTTATGGGAAAAAATATAATGTTTTGAAGAATAGGGTGGATTCTAATGAATATGAATTTGATCAGCTAATGGTAGGGATTATCCTCTTTACTGTTTTAATTTACCTTTTGCCAACAGTTTTTGCTTTTTATTTTGCTTTTACTTGCGCTAGATTGATAGCCATGATTATTTCATCTGCATTGAAAATGTTGTTAGTGGCATTGAACCATTTACCATTAGTGGTATTATTATTAAAAATAAAAAACAAGGAAAGACTTCCTTCTAGCGTCATGTTAGATTATGACACAGATGACGAAGATTTGAAGGACTTTAAGTTGGTGACAAAGTGCTTAACGTTAGCTGAAATTTACAAATCGCATTTGAATTCTTTAATGAATTTCAATTTGGCTAATTTAAATGCTATTCATCACAAGGTCACAGGTAGTGATAAATCTCCATATACAATGGTTGATGTTATAGAAAATTGGGGGAGAATTCAACCTATTTCAATATTCCCAAAGATCTTTTTTGGTCACGTGATTGAGGAATTTGATTATAAAAAGATGTTATAATGCTTCATTCTAAATGTAATTCTGATGTTAATGTTAATTTTATAAAATATTTACAAGCTGTAGTAGTTCTCTATTTCTTCTTCTTACCCTTACCTGCAGTAGCAGATGGGGCTTCTCTGATCTTTTTAGGAGCACCCTTACCTCTTCTCTTAAGATCTTCCACTCTTTCTAATCTATATTGTTCAGGTTCATTCACCACTTGGAAAGAAGATGTACTAAGAGTTTTGGCCATTTTAGAAACATTAGGAAAATCTGATGGACCATAGTAATTTGCCAATGTTTGACCCTTTAATGGAGCTTGCAATATCTTTGACCCCGTTCTCATTTTTGTTGGATTAAATGTTGTTCTGAACACCTTGCATTGGAGTTCTTCCAATTTAAACAACTTGCTACGAGAAACACGTGCAATAGTAGACATTTGGTTGATAATTTTGGGACTCTTAAAGAAGTTGATGAAAAACTTCAAAAAGTTTATTCTCTAAATTAAATTTCAAGGCTGTGTAGAACAAATACATGAAAAGTGAATCAAACGGGGGGGCCTACTCATTAGGCGATGTTATAAGTATCACCAATGATTTAAGCAAGTTTAGGTTAGTTGGATTGCTTTTTTCCAGGAATGTGGGGGGTCTTTGTATGCCTGGTATCGAAGCTCCAGATGGTTGGTGTTGGTTAGAATTCCCCTTTGAAGGGGAGGAACCTCAATCAATGGTGTTGAGTAACGTCTTTTGTGAACTTCGTTTATTAGATAGAAGAGCGTATGCAAAGTTCACATATACATATCTTTCTTCTGGTGTTTGTGCTATCAGAGTATATTTTTTAAGTCAAGATGTAGCTCATTCTGGTATTATCAGGTGGTTTAGAAGTAAGTTCTGTCGATATAAGAAACCACAAAGGATAATTGACAATACATGCCAAAAGATTATGAGAAAACTATACACTTTTATGGATTTTAGTACCATTGCTAAGGACCTTGATAACCAATTAAAATTCATCAAATACCTCCAAAACAATGACGTTGTACTTCTGAACTTTACTAAGCCAATAACATCTGAAGGTGATAACCATCTACCATTTGATGAAAATGATAAGGAGCAATTTAATTTTCATTTACATAGATTGATAAAAAGTTTACCTTATCAAAGATATAGTCCTACCGAAAATATAAATGCTTCTTTGAAATCTAGGATATTGAATATCTACACAAAGCTTGAGTCTCCAAAAGTCGCTAAATCTTTATTTAATAGTTTTCAAATGGAGTTATATACAAGTATCATGAATGGAGAGATACCAGGATTTAAAAGTGAGTTATACAATTATCAAAGGCGATCAGTTGCCAAGATGTTTGAAAAAGAATGTTCTAATATTAAAAAATTGATGCCATACATAGTACAAGCTGGTGATCAATTTTATGATTTGAGGACAATGGAGCCTGTTTGCAATCCGCCTACCTTTGATGCACCAAAAGGTGGAATCCTTGCCGAGAATATGGGCTTGGGGAAGACATGTATTTGCTTAGCACTTATTTGTCTTACCAAATATCAAATATCAGAGAGTCCTAATGCTAAATCCAAACCATTGAGTTCTCCTTCCAGTCTAGTGAATTATTGTGCTGAATTTATTAATCAAAATTCTATTCCCTGGAGACAATACTATGAATATTTTCCTAATCATCTGATAGCTAAGTTAGAAGCTAGGCTCGGTTATTTTGAGACTGTGCAATTTCAGCAGATTAATCATGAGACGAGGTATTCTATAACGGTTGATAATATGCGGGGTCATCAAATCCAAAAGAGGTATTATCTCTCTTCTTGTACATTGGTTGTGATACCTGATAATTTATTTCATCAATGGAACTTGGAAGTAGCAAAACATATAGAAAAGGGATTTTTAAGAATATTTGAAATTCCTACTGTTAATTCTAATATACCAGCTATCAAAGATTTGCTGGAATATGATGTGGTTTTCATTTCAATGGGGGCTTTTTCTAGACAATCTCAATACGCTAACTCGCCATTAAAGGGGATATTTTGGAAGAGATTAATTATAGACGAAGGGCATTCGATGAATTCTAAGACCACTCAAGCTGTTTCTGTTGCAAGAGAAATGAATTATGAAAAGATGTGGGCTATAAGTGGTACTCCAACATCAGGAATGACAAATTTACATGTTGAGGATGATACTCAAGAATACACAGTTACAAAGAGTTTTGATGCAAAGCAAGATTTAGTAAAGTTGGGATTCATTATTGGTAATTTTATGAAAATTGAGCCATGGTTTTCACAGCCAAAGGAATGGAATCATTCTATTATTAAACCATTGGTAGCAAATCAATTTGGTATTGATTTAGAGTTAGAAGATCTATTAAAAACCATCATAGTTAGACACACTATTGCTGATGTTGAGGGCGACATTAAGTTACCGAAGTTGCATCATAAACCAATATATATTAAGCCATCATTCTTTGATAAGTTATCAATAAATTTATTTGTGAGTGTTTTGGCTACCAATTCAGTTACTTCGGAACGTAAAGATGTGGATTATATGTTTCATGAAAGTAACAAGGGGGACTTAAGAAGATTAGTTACAAATTTAAGAAGGGCAACCTTTTATTGGACTGGGTTCAGTATCAATGATGTTGAAAATTTGTTAAATATTTGTGTCTTTGCTCTTAACAAAAATTGTGATAAATATAGCAAAGAAGATGTTCAATTATTAAAGAGATCGATTTTCACTTCTAAATTGGCCCTTTCCAACATGAGGTGGAGAACTTCAACTACAATTCATGAAATGGGGTATTTTGTTAATAAATTACCATTAACAGTTGCCGATAATTATTCTCTGATTCATTATAATTCAGATGTCTTTGTTTATGGATTTCCTCAAATTATTGCACTTCAGAAACTGTTTTATAAAAATAGAGTTGTTGAATCAATGGAAATTCTAGATCAAAAGGTCAAAATATCTGCCAACGAGTTTTGGAAGGGGTATTGGAAATCAATTAGTACTTCCAAGGAAAAATCCAGACCCGTTAGCAATAAAGATGAATTTAAGGACTTCAAGACTAGTGATGTTGAAGTTATTGGACAAACACCAACTTGGGTAGACGGATTTGATCCTCATTTGGAAGAAGATTTGTTTTTTAATATTAAGCACACTGAAAAGAGAAGGCTAGATGATCTAATTGCTGAGCAAGAAACCAAGAAGAGAAAGCCAAACGACACAAAACCCAACAATGACATTCTAACAGCTAGTTCCCTAATGAGAGATGCACAAATTATTGGAGTGTCATCTGCTAAGTTGGCATATTTGGTATTAAAATTATTAGAGAACCAAAAAAGAGGTATCAAATCTATTGTATTTTATGAATTTGAAAATTCTGCGTATTATCTTACAGAATTTATGGATATATTGGGGATGAATTATATCATGTATTCTTCATATATAAAGATAGGAGAAAGGTCTAAAAATTTGGCACAATTTGATGCATGGAATTCTAAAGGTGATAATGGGGTAGTATTAGTTATGGATCTGAAGCTGGCTTCACATGGATTGACTATAATTGCGGCTACTCATGTTTATTTTATTAACCCTGTTTGGAATAAGACAGTTGAAGCTCAAGCTATTAAAAGAGCTCATAGAATTGGACAAACCAATGAAGTCTTTGTAGAAACACTTATTTTAGAGAACACCATTGAAGAGGAAATGTATTTTAAAAGGGAAAATGAAGAACCGGGAGTGGAGAGTGACATTGAATTAATTGATCATGCTAGAATGAAGAATTATATTTTAAAGTTTAAATTTCTCAGAATGTTTGATATGAAAAGTTATAATGGTGAATATTCAGAAATGGAATGTCAAACTGAGTTCAAGGGAGATATCAATAATAAAGAAGATGATGTTGATGATTTTGTGAAATTGAAAAGTGATAGCAGTAAATATGATGATGAAACCAAGACAAGGAAATGGTTCTTACCTTTATTCACTGAAATGAATATGACCAAGTTAAGTACTGAAAAATCTAAATTCAAAAATGATTTTGATATGGTTAAGAATCTTGAAGAGGTTCAAGATGCATTGAAGGGTAAAGATCAAACTCTGAGGTTATTACGAAAGATTAGAGATGATAGAAAATGTGTTCGTTTCAATTTATAATTAATATTGACATTCAATGTTATAAAGATGATAAAATTAAGGAGCCATTTAAGGATGCTGTTACTAATTTGTCACATTTGATATCTAAATCAAATATGGTACCTGAATTGTAATTGAGTTGGCTTTTAGCCTTTCTAGTTGCAAAGTCCCAAGAATGTAAAACTCCGTTGTTAGATCCAGAATAAACTGTGTACATTCCCCCTTCAGTTTCCACTATCTTAGATCTTATTAACCAGTCTTCGTCACTAGAGGTTGGACCCTCAAAAACATATGGTTTGCCTCGTGTTTTAATAGTCTGTAAATGTCTAGAATCAAAATACTTTATGCTACCATCAATGGATTTGGATATAAGATACTCGCCATTACCACTTATATCCAGGGATGTAACATTCTTCTTTTGAATACATTCTTTCCATTGGGGGAGTTCTAACCTTCGTAAATCATAACAACACACTGTTGGATCAACACCTGAAAAGTAAACATAAGTTTCAGTGGGGTCTAAAACGGTAGTTAAGAGGGGGTAAGAAGTATAAATTTCACCTATTGGCTCCTTAGATCGCATTTCAAACAACTTCAGTTGGCCACCGTCACAGACAGTAGATATAATGTCCCTTTTAGACACATCGATTTGATTAATATATGAATTATGAGTGAATGTTTTAACCTTTTGACCTTTATTCAAATCAAAGGCAAAGCATTTCATATCAGCACCACTTGTATAAACCATTTGATCCTCTAACTGAGACCATTTTAAACTCGTTATAGCTGATTTATGAAGCATTTCATTATAATAGGTGATCTCATTATTATCATCATCACCTAATGTATTGACATCCCAAATGATTAAATTTTTGTCCTTCCCACCAGATGCAATAAAGCTTGTATCCTTATTAAACTCAACCGTATAAACTGGACCGGAATGGGCCTCCAATACCCTTGTATCCATCCAATGTCTTCAATCACTGAAAAGAAAGGATATCAAAATGAGATTACGTAATGAAAAGCCATAAGGTCGCTAAAATCGACGCTTTGGCCTGTCAAGAAGAATCACGTGCCAATAACCGATCCCCAGTTTTTAATTCTTTCATTGGCCAATTTTCTCGAAACCCCATAGTGACCACCTTATTATTATAAATTATATCAATAATAATGTTGGCAAGAAGAGCATTGGCTGCTGTCCCAAGAAGAGCATTTATTAGATCCTACACTGAAGGTGCTACTGGTGCCACCAGATCCGATGGCTCCTCTGATTCCTTTACAAAGAGGGAAAAGGCTCAAGAAGATTTCTACATCAAGAAGCATCAAGCCGAACAAATTGCAGCTTTGAAGGAACAATTGGCTAAGCAAAAGGCTCAACTGGAAGAACTCGCTGAAAAGATCAACAAAGATTAAATCAAACAACTTATGATTCCATTCTTTTATACTTATTCTATTTATATATATCTTATTTTATGATGACTCCAATATTATTATTTATTTGAAATTCATAATGTATTTCACCAATAATTTAACTTAATTTAATTTAATTTAATCAAAGCAATTTAGCTTTTACATAAGATAGTAGATAAAAACAATTAATAAGGTGACCTAAATGAATCAATTTTGAACTTTGACATTGATTTAAACCTTTTGTCTCTTGACATCCCTATCCTCATCTTCTTTAGCTTCTTCTTCTGCATGGAATTCCTTAATAATGGAATCAACATCATCAATGTTCAATGGTCTGATATCACCTAACTTCTTAATCTTACCAGTGACTTCCTTAATTTGATCATCAGTCAATTTCAAGTTTAATTGTTCAACTCTTGATTTAATTGCATTCCAACCTGTCAATCTGTTAGCAAAGTGAATATATCTAGTCAAACCAAAATCAGATGGGTTCAAAATTTCATAAGTGGATGGGTTAGCAAGAATAGCCTTGGCGTGAATACCGGCCTTGTGAGTGAAGGCACAAAACCCGGTAATTGGATTATTAAATGGGATGTTAACTTGAACAGATTCAGCAACAAGATTTTCCAAATCTCTTAACTTGTGAAGCTTATATTTAGATAAAACATATTCCCTATCAGCAGCAATCATACGAGCCATGAGACCACCCAATGGGGTAATACCATTTCTTTCACCAATACCTAAAACTGAAACATCAATTAACTTAGCACCTGCTTCTAAAGCGGTATAAGCATTAGCAATAGCACAACCAGTATCATTATGGAAATGACATTCAATATCACAAGAAACAACAGATTTCAATGTCTTAACCAATTCATAAACTTGTCTTGGGTTGGCGCAACCAACAGTATCGGCAATACCCACACGATCAACACCAATCTTGTCAACAGTCTTATAAATATTCAATAAATCAACAATATCAGATCTAAAAGAATCTTCAGAGGAAAATCTAATTTCAATACCCTTAGATTTAACAAATTCAATAACTTCAATAGCTGACTTAGTAATATATGACATATCCTTACCATGAGAATATTGTCTCAAAAATTGAGAGGTACCAATAACAACATCGACACCATCGACACCAGTCTCCACAGCAACTCTAGCATCATCCATATGACATCTAATGTGAGTAAGAATTTTAGCCTTTAATCCAAGCTTACAGATAGCTTCACAATCGCTTCTACTTTGTTCACTGGCAACAGGTGATGTTAATTCAATGTAATCAACACCGAAATCATCAAGGGCCTTGGCGATCTCTATCTTCTTTTCGGTAGTAAAGAAGGCGTTAGCAAATTGTTCACCTTCTCTCAGGGTAGATTCAATTAACTTAAAACTTCTAACATTAGATAGATAATCACTTGGGTTTGGACCGTAAGGATTGTGTGTAACGTTCTTGTGTTGCTCTTCAGAGACTTTAGTATAACCTTCTGGTGCTGCTGACATGCTTTAGATACCAAGAGCGATGACATGGGGGAGGAAAAATTTTGATTTCGAGATTTCCCTTTAGATAGTGCGTGATGAGTCAAAGATGTAAGCATGCTGAGCCATTTTGAGATATGCCAATATAATGATCAACATATAGTGGTTTTCGAAATAGACCTTGTAATGTATTTAAATATACTAATAGAAATTAAAAGATATCAAATAATATAAATTTTGTCTTTTTAAAAATGAAATCTTAATTTGAAATTTCTGCCAAGCGTTTATTATCATTTTAAATAAGAGCTTTTAGATTAGACTGAATTATGGGATAGAAACTTATGATTATTTAACATGAATTCCAAAACAAAAATTATAAATAAGTTAATTGTTTAAACCAACAGATTTTCTTCAACTATCAAATTTAAAAGCACAGAGCTATAATAAAAATAAAAGAATTCTAAGAACATATAACCTAACAAATAGATACCAATTTATGACTCTAATTTACACCTAATAATAAACTTTGAGGTTTTTTCATGTTGCCATCTAAATGAGCATGTCATGATATAGTTTTTAACAACTGTTTAATTCACTTTTATTTTTATTTTATATCACAAGTAAATGATATAAAAAACCCTATTTACACGTTTATAAAGTTTCACTAGTCATCAAAATAGATCCATCCAATAAATCGATATCCTTAATCATTGCATCATCAATAAAATCACCAATTTCTAACACTCTATTATCAACGGCTTTAGCCTTTTGACTACTTAATGCATACCTCTTAGTCTCTAGAATACAACGAACCCCATAATCCATCATCAACACTTCAACAAGTCCACTTTCACTTGGCTTTTTAGTAACCACAACACTAAATTTCTGCTTTTGTAATTGTTTCAAGGCTTTAAAGGTGAAAAACCCAATAACCTTCTTTGCAATTTTGTTATTTAATTCATCTTTAAATTTCAATTGTAATGCTAAGTAGTTGATTTCATCTTGACTGAAAACGACTTCCCCATGACAAATAAACGCTTGTAATTGCCAATGATTAATGAAATCACTAAATCTTCTCAATGGCGATGTAACTGTTGCATATGCATCAATGTTTAAAAATTCATGAGGTGCACAAAATGGTGCAATTGTGGATTTAGTAAGATATTCCTGGAACACAGTCAAATCCTTGAATGTAGCATTTTCGTTAGTCATGATCTCATTAGTGAAAGTTTCAACTTGAGAAGATTTTGCCAAATGTTGTTGAATCTTGTAAACTGCTGGGATACCCTTGGATTTTAGATATTTAGCTGTCAAATGATTAGTGATAACCATAATTTCAGAAACTAATTGTTCAGATCTAGTCCCATCCTTAATGGATCTAACAATATTATCATCATTGTAAAGATCCTTGAATTTCAACTGAATATTTTCATTTTCATCAGTTTCAATATTTTCAATTTCCTTTTTAATGTTCATTTTATCAAATAAGGAGGCACGTCCATTCTTTGAAGCAACTTCATTCAACTTATGAGAAACAATGCTTAAATTTTTTAAATCATTCTTCATATCTTGCGCACTGATTCCACTTTCCCCCGATAATTTAGTTAAAACATCATTACTTTTATTTGCTAAAACCTCATTAACTGATTGATAATCAATTTTGATGAATTTAGAAGCAATACCAAAATCAATTCCTTCACGTTCATTCAATTCCTGATATTCTCTGGTCTTAATATTATATTTGAACGACACTCTAAAAACTCTCGTATCCTTCCCAAAGTACCCCAATTGAATTTCATTAGAAAAGGCATTAGGTAATAATGGAATGGCATTAGTACCTGATAAATCAGGTAAATATAAAGTGAGGCCTCTAGAAAACGCAATCTTGGCGATTAATGATTCTGGAGTCATATATGATGATGGATCAGCAACAAATGTACTAACAATAAATTCATCATCATTTAATTTTTTAATTGCTATACCATCATCAATTTCTAATGGATTTTTGGAATCAATACAATAAATAACATCATTAAATTGTGTTCTTGGTTTATCATAACAATCATGTTTTAAATCAATAAAATTTCCAATATTTTCCTTTGTAATAGAATCATAATATTGTTGTTCATAATCTGTATTCATTGAAACACCAGAATTTGGAATCATTGCTGTATCCCACCACTTTGTTGGATCTTCACTATTTGAAATTTCTTTCAAATTTAATAAAAGATCATATATACAAGAAGTTGTAATATCTAAATTGTTATATGGGGGGAGCATTCTTATAATTTTCAAAACAAATGATTCTAAGACATTGTTGTAAATAGATCCACCACACATTAACTTCAGCAGCTCAATTAAATCATGATAAAATATTGGCTGATTATTTGGGGTGGTTGTCTGACCCTCAAGTCGTTCAGTAATGTAGTCAGCCATTTCTTGATACATTTTTGAATCCCTTTTAAAACTTTGAACCATTCTATTGAATTGAACAACTCTTTTCAATGATGTAATTAATACATATGTAGAAGCTTTGCCAAATGAATCATGGGTATAAACCTTATTGTTTTTTCTCAACCCCAAAATGAATGCATAAAATTGATTTATACCAATAGGCTTTTCTAATGATACGGTACCATAAATTGGTTTACCCAATGAGATGGAATTATATTGATTATTAATTGACAAAGGCTTAGATATTTTGTATAAGAGTCTCTTGTATGCATTGTTAACACTAATTTCACTTTGATTTTGAAACATTGAATTAAATTCATTTAAATCAGTTAATAACACTGCTTGATAAAGTTGATAAAGAGACAATTGAATAGGCGATTCATGTGATTGAAGAATGTTATGCAACACTTCTAATTTTAAATTGACTTCTGGTAATGAATTCCATGCCTTGATAATGATATCTGTAATAGTTCTTGAAATGATACCTGCTAAGATCGATGGAATGACATAAGTCTTTGGTGCATTTTCACCATTAAGTGATCTTGCAACCACAGATTCGAACATTTTGTTTCTATCCACGAGCTCCTCTAATTTGTATTTAGGTTTACCAATTGGTGTAACATCGTCATGATCCTTTAAAAAGACTTCTTCTTCAATAATGACGCCTTTAAACCAATCTGATGGAAAGACACTTGGGATTCTAAGTCCCATTTTGGATCTTGAAACAAATTGAATTTCACCATAAGCATTGACAAGTGTGTATCTTGGATCTTCAGGGCTACTTGGTAATTCAATGACTACTGCCAAATCGTTCTTCTCAAAGTTTCCACTTAAATCCACCATATCACCAATATTCACTTCACTGTATTGGAAATCTTTCCAATTAAAAGATGTATTAACATTGCCAAATGTCTTTACAAGGTGATTTAAGATGAAATTTCTATTATCTTGAGAATCTTTAAAATCAAAATAAGAGGGTGTCTTTAAATCTGGGAACTGAGTTTTAACCCATAATCTATTAGGTTCTGTGTATCTTAAATCATAACGTAGCTCGACATCCTTCTTCAAATTATCAATATCAACACTGGAAGCCTGCTGAAGAAGTTCTTCTGGAGTTTGAATATGCCTTATTGGAGTTCGTTTTGTACCTTTTGATTTCAGTTTGGGAGTTGCTCGCCTATTAATTAAGGAAGTAGTAAACAAACGTGTTGTCTGAGCCCGTAAGGACCCCCTCAAAACAACACCGACTCTCAGCATTTACCGATTTTCAATAAAGAAAAGGTGCTATTATAAACTAGTTGAAGATTTTTCCAGATTGCTCAGCTATATTATAAAAAAAAAAAAAAGATTACATAAATTAAAAGATTTTATTAAGAAGAGTATCGATTTTCTCCTTGTCCTTACTCGATGATTTGTTCTTAATGGATTCATTGGCGTCTGCTCTAAGTGTCACCACAGCATTTTGTTTAAAATTACGATGCACCCTATCAGTTTCTCCCAGTGAAGCATCATCAGCTTTCCGTTTTTGTGATTGAATTCTATTAATTGTTTTACTTTGTTCCACATTCTTGATATATTGTTTATTGATCTTATTGACTTGTGATAATTCATTTTGTTTCTTAGACTCACGAACTTGGATTTCTCTATTAAGGGCATTTGTTAAATCAAACCATTTGAACCCCTTCAAATATTTAACATTCATAACATCATCATGATAAAAACTTCTCTTTTTACCTCCAAGAATGTCACCATTCAATGTTTCAGCAGCTAATTTAGCCTCCTTTTTATTAACGAATTCCACCCAACCTTCATCGAATTTCTTCTTTTTATTACCACCCTGCTTAATTCTTGATTTGTATCTTTGCGGATCTTCAGGTTTCAAATAAAGTCTACCAACTTCACCAAAACGGCTCATTATATGTCTAAGCTTTTGTGGTTTCATGTATGGAGGGATTGAAGATAAATAAACAACACCAGATCTTTTGATTTTCTTTTCCTCCTTTTCTAACTGATCAGTAGTCAATTTTTTGATCTTTTCAGCACCAAACGTTGAGCCACCAATAATGGATTTAGTTATTTCTTCAATGGCATCATCATTTAATAGAACTTCTTCTTCATTATCATTATTAATTTCTTCTTCTTCATTTTCAGCATCTTCATTTATTTCATTATTTAATTCTTTATTATTATCATCATCAAAATCTGAATCGTCATTATCTGAATCCACTTCAAAATTTCTTTGAAGCTTTTTTGATTTTAATTGTGGATTATTTTCAAATTCGTCATCACTAGAATCAAAATCTGATTGCATTATTAAAATTGGGTTATCAACAATCTACAAAATAAGACAAATAACAATTAATTTTTCAGTTATAAAAAATTTTTTGTTTTCTTTTTTTTTTTTCTCAGTTTGTCTTTTTGTCACGTGACAACAATTATGTAATGTTACGTAACACACTGTAAAAGCACTCAAGTCCACTTCTTCACCATTTCAACAGCACAGGCCCCCCAATCTTCCCCGTGGTTGTGCATTTGGCCCTCAATAAGACCCGCACGTTCCAATGCTTGTTCTTCTGTCATACAAGTTAAAACACCAAAGACAACAGGCTTGCCTATTTGTAATTGAACATTCATCAAACCTTGAGAAACGGCATCACAAATGTATTCAAAGTGCATGGTAGACCCCTTAATAAGACAACCAATAGAAATGACCACATCAACATCATGTTTAGCAAACATTTGCTTTGTGGCAAATGGTAATTCATAAGCACCAGGAACTGATTCCACTATAATATCTGATTCTTCAACACCTAAAGCGGTAAGACGCTTAATCGCACCGTTCACAAGAGCATCAATAACCTCCTTGTTCCATCTTGCATGTAAAACCCCCACTTTAATACCTTTACCCTTGTATTCTTGATCTAATTGACCTAAACCTTTAATTGCCATTTCCGTAATCTGATGATAAATCACATTACTTAGCAAAGAAATGTTCGCTCATTTTTTTTGACCTTTATTTACGCGTTTTCTTTACTTGGTAACCTTCTTTAAAGTTATTGAGAATACAGTGTCAATAGCTCATTAGCATTGGATTGCATTGGATTGCATTGAACAAGAATGATTTCACGAAAGAGACAACTTAATGATCAATCTATTGAAACTACTGTTAATTTAAATACACCAAATAATGATGGAATGTCAATTAAAAAAATCAAATTAAACGAAGGTAATGAAGAGTTGATTGCAACATTATATTCATTAGATACAACAAAATATCCCAATATTCAATTATACAATAAATCCAAAACTTTCTTTGGAAGATCTAAAAAGAAAAATAATGATTTCATATTATCAGCAGCAGATTGTTCCTCAATTCATTGTAAATTACTGATCAGTGATAAGGGACCTAATAATACAACAATTGTATCTATTAAAGACCTCAGTTCTAATGGTACCTTCATTAATGATACCTTAGTGGGGAAGGAAAATACCACTCTTATTAGAGATGGTGATAAATTATCATTTGCATCAAATCTTCATTATATTGTGAAATACGAAATCATAAAATCAAAAGCATCCTTTTTTGATAAATATATATTAACAGAAAGAATTTTAGGAACAGGCCATTACGCCCAGGTGAAAGAAGCTATCAATAGAGAGACAGAGGAAGTTTGTGCTGTTAAAATCTTTCATCCAACAACAAAAAAGAATGAAGGTGATGCTAATCAATTAAATAGAGAATTAGATATTTTAACTAAATTGAATCATCCTAATATTGTTGGATTTTATTCAACTCATTTAGAACCTGTGAATCAATGTTCAATAACTACATATCTGGTTTTAGAAAAGGTCAATGGTGGTGAATTATTTAATAGAATTGTTCGAAAGGGTAAATTGAACCCACCAGAAGCTAGGTCCATTATGACACAACTGATTCAGGGTCTCAGTTATTTGCACTCAAGAGATATTGTTCATAGAGATTTGAAACCAGAAAATATTTTATTAAGTATTACAACAGGTCCGCAACAGTCACCATGGGATGAAGGTGAATCACAAGTGATTGTTAAAATAGCAGATTTTGGGTTGGCCAAATTTATCGGCAAGGTTCAATTTACAAATACCCTTTGCGGTACTCCCGCTTATGTTGCTCCTGAAGTTCTTGTAAATTCTCATGAAAGAAAATATAATAGAGCAGTGGATATGTGGTCAGTTGGTGTTCTACTTTATGTTTGTTTATGTGGATTCCCCCCCTTCAGTGAGGAGCTGGGTCCTCCTACTATGAGACAACAAATTATCGAGGGGAAATATGCATTTTATTCACCATATTGGGATGGCATTGATGATTTGATGTTAGATTTAATCTCAAGATTGTTAGTTGTAGATCCCGCACAAAGGTTAAGTGCTAATCAAGTTTTAGTTCATCCGTGGATAACAGAGGGGGTCGCTATAACTGAAAATGGGGGGTCAATAGAAGGAGGAAATCCATTAGATTTGACTGGGATTGTTAGAATTGAATCAAAGGGTTATTGTGAACCAATTACTATCAAACATAGAGTTGAAACTGGTCTTACTGATGAAAGAATCATACAGGAATATTGTCAAAGGGATAATGACGGAGATTTATCTATGAGTAAATAATTTATTGAATAATTATAAAGTGTATAAACCTAATCTACCATCTTCAAAGCCAATTATCATCCATTGTTTATTTACAAGCTCATGACGGTTCCTTTTAATAATATTTTTAGAAACACCGTTTTGATAGATCAATTGAGATCTTGATGGACTGAATTGTAAGTGAGAAAATGTAGAAATTAATGCCCTCTGTGTTAACGTTTCATCATTTATTGATGGTACACTTCTTTTAATTTTGAATAAGAAATCAAACCCCTTAGAGTAATCATATGCCCTAAAGTAACCATCCCAAGTAGTCAAAGCTAAAATAGAAAAGGATGGATCACAACTCAAATGATTAACACCTTTGTGTTTGATTTCCTGTATAGTGAATCCATCCTCATTCATTATCACTATTTGGTTCCCTGCTGATGATGCAAATAAAGTTTTGGCTATATTATCATATGAAATACTAGTGATGGGGTTTGGAACAAGTGATTCATTAGATACTATTTCTGTAACCTCAAAAGTATCAGAAATTTTCAAAATATTAATTAATCCAGATTCATAACCAACAACTAATTGATTAGTATCAATCCATTGAAGTTTCATTATAATACCTGTCTTTTTATCCAAACATTTATTTTTAATAGGTCTATTCAATACCCCATCATCAGTAACTAAATAAAGATCCCAACCTTCAGCATTTGTTGTTGCTGGTGTAACTATCCATCCATTGCAATTGATATCAACGTTACAAAAATTTAACACATTAATAGGTAATTCAAATGTCACCGGAGGACACTCGTTATCAAATGAAATCTTCCTACTTAATTGAATAGAATATGTAAATCCTGCTGTGGGCCTACTATGATCATTCAATTGAAATAATTGCCAAATTTTTAATAAACCATCCTTTCCATGGGTTAATACTTTACCAAATTGTGCTTCATCTAAAATGGGCCTATCTTGATCCCATGTTATACCTAGTTGTTTAACAGTTAATATGCTACCCTCGTGTGCACTCCAAGTAGATAATGGCCTCCTTGTGTTGAGATCCCACCAGATCAAGTTCCCCTTTTCATCACAAGATATCAAAGTGGGCACTAGAAGGGGGACCACAAAATCATTTCCTTGATAAGAAGTTGTGGATGGTAAATATACTATTGATAACTGGGTTATTGCATATTCATGGGCCCGTAAAGTGGAAATAAACTTCTTTTCCATCCCAACTTGGTACCTAAGTTGGAAGACATCTAATTGGTGAAAATAAGTTTGAAAAAAGTCACGTGCATTTTCTACAACTAAATACAATGTATGTTTTCAAAGTTCAAAAGGAACGTAATGAGGGGGAAAATAAAGTCATATTTAATGATTTATTGGATCAACTAAAAGGTATTCATCCACTTTGGCACTGGAAAATTACAGATATTGGAGAAGATCCAAGTTCATTCATCAAATCTAGCAAACAACACCTTTTAGATATAAATGACTCTCATAATATTATAAGGACTCTCAATGTAGTCGATTATATGTTAAAAAAGGGAGAAGACACGTTCAAACTTTCATTTGATCAATTTTTCATTATATCTCCATTCTTTTCTCATCATTTTGTTATTCAAAATAAATATTATCAAAATATCAATAATAAATACATATATACCAATTCCATGGAATGCAAAGCAGCCAAATGTCAATGTAGAATTAAGTTGGTGTTAGATTTCCAACAGAAATACATATGGCTAGAGGGTAAAAGTGAACATAACCATGATTTGATTACAAACCAACATTCTGGATTCATTAGATCTGTATTTGAATCCTTTGCTAAACATGGTATAAAATCTGCTCCAATATTAGTAAAAGCTGTAAGGGAATTTATTGGGGATGATCTTTCACATGGTGAAAAGGTAGAGTTACAGGAAAGGCTAGGATTAAATTTAGTTAAACCATTTTTTGCATCAAATGTTATTGAAAAGATTAAAAATGATTGGGATAATAAATTATTGTCAATTGGTGAACAATATGAGAATAAAAAAAGAATAAAAAGACCTAGATTAACCGGTGAAAGTGTTTGGAAATTACAAGGATAATAAAGTTTGCAAATTTTTAAATCTTTGTTGGTTACTTCAATACCTATTTCATATCAATTTATGTTCCATTCGATGATCCTGAAGTTGAATTTGTATGCCAAAACGGTAATAGCCTATTTCAACTATTAATATTCTTTTATTAATTCAATCAATTGCTTTCATGAATAAAACTCAAGTTCACAGCTTAAAATATAGTAGATATACATCATTTTGTGTGCACTATATCGCTTTGAAAATTATGCTTACAAGTATCTGGGGATGGAGTTCTATTTTATGATCTTTGAGCAGTTTAATGTCTAATTTTAAAACCAAATGGCTTTTTCATTTGAGTTTAATTATTAACCACTGGAAAATCTGATTTTAATTGCTTTGAGTCTTATTTTTGGCTATATAATTATCCTATATCTATAATCATGGATTTAAGTGTTTACAAATTGTGGCTTTCTTTAAATATGTTTATTTTGATTCCAGTCTTTACATTGATTGGTATGGTCTTAATACAGCAGTTTTGAAACATGTGGAGCCATTTGCCAATAGTAAAAATAAGTTTCCTTGACATTGAGTATCCTATTCCACCACATTCTAAGGGATATAACAGATACCTTTTAGTTAATTACAAGTACATCTACATAAACAGATTTTGAAACTGTTAGTCTCTCCCATAGCAGAATGTCTTCTTATGTTATTGGTTGGTTGCCTTCTTGATTTTTCACCAGCCACAGTAACTGCGTGAATGATTAGGTAAGCTGATTTTACCGCCACATTAAGTAACGCTCACACCAGCCACTTGCTGATTATGTAACTTCACAGAGCTGTACGCAAGCTGCTTTCCTAACCTGGTAATTGAAACACAGTAAGGTCAACCCCTTCCAATCAAAATTATTAAGTTGTTAATACCACAATGGCAATAACTGAAGCAAAATCACACCAGTTATTTACATATCTAGATATTCAAAATCTCCACCCCTCTAACTGAAGAGCAGTTAGGGCGTGATACTAAAAAGATTTCACCCCATAAGCAACCTTAATAAAGGTGGACTCAAAGCATTCTAATAAATAAGACTGATACCTCAGTAATATTATAGTATTCACATAGTTCTATCTATAGAGTTCCAAGAGCTTTATATTGCTTCAAAAATTTGGGTTATAAAAAACAACTTGGAACTTGTTGGGAGTCGAACCCCGCACTTTTTTCAACAAAGGCAAAAAAAAATTCCACTAAGCCACGTGAACTTTTTTTTTTTGCAAAGCAAGATTGGGCAATACAGTAAGAGATGCTGCACTAGTTGCCCTTTCCTCTAATTGTCAAAATAGATATTGAATACGTAATACATATCGAACACGTAATACATATACAACAAATCATTATTTCGAAGATCGAATTAATATTTTAAGATTGCTTATCGGACGGACATTAATAATCTACAAGAGTCTCATCTTTAAAAAGTAGATGCCTATTTCCCAAAAAGGTAA